>JACJUM010003272.1:3371009-3424463 GCA_020976665.1 Heortia vitessoides | reverse complement strand
ACGACTATGACCACGATGACGACTATGACCACGATGACGACTATGACGACCATGACGACGATGGCGATCATGACGATGATGACGACGAAGACAATATTATTACGGGCAAGGTAAATACGCGCGAGAGAGCGCAGCGTGCTGCTGGTATTTTAGTCTGTCGTATTGCGCAGGCGCTGTCGGGCAGGTCGGTGCAGGTGGGCACGCTGCGGTACCCGGCGCCGGCGGCCGCCGCGCGCGACGACGACACCGTCTACGTCACGCCGACACAGCTCGCCAGGTCGCCACACAATAGTTTTATATTGATATTATTAAGGCCATTGATTGAGTATCCCTTTCATCATCATCATATCAGCCATAAGAGGTCCACTGCTGGACATAGGCCTCCTTAGTAATCTCCAATAGGGCCGGTTGTATGCGGCCTGTGTCCATCGCGCTCCTGCGGTTTTAGTCAGATCGTCTGTCCATGTTGCGGGTGGACGCCCTACGCTGCGCATGCCGGTACGTGGTCTCCATTCCAGAACCTCACGACTCCATCGGCCATCGGTTCTGCGTACTAAATGCCCTGCCCACTGCCATTTCAACTTATTAATCCGAGTTCCCCTTTACTTTACACTATTTTGAGAGTAGAATCCGTTTATTACGATCTTGTCTTTATCGATAAACCGCTTAGTATGAAGTATGTGTAAAGTTTGGTTTTTATACAAAATGTTTAACAACTTGGTCGGATTTAATGACACATGTATTCACTTGTGCCTCATATAAGCTATGTTTTGTATTGTGTGAATATGTGTACATAATGAAAAGTAAATGGACAAAACGAGGCTTGCGTTCGCCCAACGTAGTCACAAAGAGGGAATGATCACGAGAATAAGGGATGTTAAAAATCAAGTCAGTCACAAAAACTGGAGATCGTTTTTAGAAATAGGTCATAACACATTATTTATTTGACATGTCGCTCGTTATTACCTTATTTTAAGAAACGATCTCCGGTTATAGCGACAGACTTGATTCCTAACATCCCTTAATTCCGTGATCATACAATTTGCGACTATGTTGGGCGAACGCGTGTTTCGTTTCATTGATTTATTTTGTAAAATTCACATACGCTTTGTGACGTGTCTACTTTATTTAATTAAATACCTAACAAGAATACGTAGTTGCATTTACATGTTTGACCTCCGCTTAACAAGACGAGTTACTTACTTACTTACACTTACTTCTCACTTCCCTTCGATGCCATTACAAGCACTTTCAAATCGTCAAAACTGAGATAACAAAATTTTTATTGCTATCATATATTAAAAAAATTACTTTTAACGGCTTTAAAATGAACAAAACTATACATTTTTATCCTACGTTTAAGTTACCACGTGTCGATTGTGAGAGTTTAACAAAAGGCGTTGAGTGTGAATTAAAAGTAAAAAAAAAATAGTTTAGTTAAAAAAATTATTATAAATATTAAAAGCTTACGTCTTCATTTCGCAGATTACGCGATATCGTAGCAGAGCTGCAGTCGGATGACGTCAAACTGGAACTCGCACCGCTCGACAAAACTGTCTGCGCCGCGTAACTGAATACACAAAATTACTCGAATGTGTGGTCGGTTCTATCCGATCGCGAACAACCGGGATCCGATATCAGCACACGTCGGATATGGGGATGCATACGCACGTCAAGTTAGTGTCTGACTGAAGCTTTGGCTTCGGCTTCCTTCGGATTTCTTCGGCTTCCTTCGGATTTCTTCGGCTTCCTTCGGCTACCTTCGGCTTCCTTCAACTACCTTCGGCTGTCCGACGAAATTAACCGAACTGTAATGAACGAATGGGTTAGCAAATGAATACAATGACTTTTTAGCGTAATTAGTGCCCCAGCAGTTAGACGCTCGTGATATCACAAGGATATCACTGGCGCGTAGCCGGCTTTGTGCCTTGATGATATTATGCCACATTACCCAGTAATTTCACTGCCTCTCTCACCCTTCAAACCGGAACACAGCAAAGCGAGCGCAGCTATTTGGCGGTAGAAATAGATGAGGGTGAGGTACCAATGCGGAAGACTTTGTACGAGGTCTACATGCAAATTTATCTCAAACGAATTTTTATGATTACAATATAACTTACGTTGTTTGTGCTGGCTTGTTAGAATCTTTAATGTGATCCATTTGGAGTTCCGAACTGGCTTGTGATGTTCAATTGCAATCTTCATCATCATTCCAGCCATTGGAAGTCCACTGCTTGACATAGGCCTCTCCAAGAAAGCAGGTAGTGTACTCTTAATTGCCGCGCTGGGCAAGCATATTGGCAATCGCTGAGCACATCTTTCGCGTTAGGAATGCTGCTGCCCATCCCTGCCCAGTGCATGGTTCTGGTACCTTAGTCGCCTCTTACAACAACTAGTGCAGTGGGAGGTACTATTCCACTTTGCCGGTACCTCACGGCAAATTATTACGCTACTACCCGATATTAATACTACCCGATTAGCTTTAAGTAAGTATGCATACATATATCCGATGTCCGGTTGTCTGTAATCGGAAATTAATTACATACTACAGAATAGATGAATGCGTGTACGAACATTCTAATAGAGCATTTCTCGCCTAGAACTTGGAACACCCTGTATGTTTTGAAGAAGTGATTGCCATTAATAATTGGTCAGTCAGTGCACGCATTTGTTTATTTGCAGTACTTATAAAAACGGTCGGTGCCGCGAGTGATTCCGACTTTCGAAAAACTCATAAATCTTGTTATTTATAAAGATTTTTTTTTCTAGCTGAAGAAATTTGTATGTAATAAATCACTCAATATGCTATTTGATATGAATATGGTAATGATTTTCGTTCAATTATTCTGGAATTAAAATTGCTTTAAAAATATTTATTTAGAATCTATGAAACTAGTAAAAATTTCAGTGCAGGAATAGAATCCGCGACCCAGCGACGTTGCTGTCGCCAAACGGGTCGCCAGAATAATAGAGTGAGATCATTAGACATATTCACTTAGTACAGATAAAATAAACTGAAAATGATTTCTTATATGTTAAAAGTATTAGTCAGGGGCGCTCAACATTTTTATAAATTAAATATAATTTAACACTTATTGGAATTTTTTCTTGTGACATTTATTTTTTTCAAGTACGCCTGTTGACTCCGTCTTAAGATATTTTCCATGTATTTAATTGTATAAAACAAAAATCGGAGTTTTCGTAGTATGTTATTTGTATTGGTATATGAATTTTTTTAATTGTTATTAAAGCTGCATACATAGCTAAAGTCTTCTCTTCCATTTAGCTTCTTAAATGTTATGTAGCATTTAAATATATATGTGACGTAGCAGGAAGTGTTGTAATTTAATTAGGTATTTGGGTAATTGTTTGAGTGTCGTAGATGTGGTTTACTTACCCTACCTTACCCTAATCGGAAACGCGTAGCTATTTATTATGGTATGAGATCATTGGTTTTAGCTAAAAGACATGTGAAATATGTCGTATAAGTTTCGTTAAGATCATTATTTACTGTAAAATTTTCTTATCGTATAAAATTTTTGTTTTGAAAAAAAAAAAATAACGCAATTTTTCTTTCATATATTTGTTTATACGGACCCTTTAGAATATCTTATTCTAAATGAACTTATGTACGTCACTATGCAATGTCCACGAATGTTGCCAAGTATTTAAGTACAAATACTTATTCAATCCCAACCAGAAATTCTGGCGCGTAATATATTTAACATTAATAAATTCCTCACATCTCACACTGTCGGGATCGAACCTACCACCACTGGCGCACTTAATAAGGTTTCTACTATTTGCGTCATCGGCCCCCATTTGACGCCATTCATCATTATTCAACCAGCCATTTTAAGTCCAATATTGGATATAGGCTTTCCCAAAAAGGGGGGATTTTCTCATAATTGCCGCGCTGGGCAAGCATGATGGCAATCGCTGAGTGTAGCTTTTGCAACGGGGATGCTGCTGCCCATCCTCGTGCATGCCCTGTGCATCTGAGGTACACTTTTTTGGGTAGATATACCGCCATCTGTCGGTTCCGGTACCTCAGTCGCCTCTAACAGCTGGTTCATGGGAGGTCCTATTCTAATCTGCCGGTACCCCGCGGCAATTAAAATGGTTAAATGTGCCAAGTATCGCAATGTAAAGATATAATATATCAATAAAAATGTCGATGCACCATTAAGTAAGTCATTCTAGTTTATTCTAAATCGTTATTTAATCAATTTCATATTAAAATAATCACCATCGTCTACTGTTGGACATAGGCCTCCTCAAGAAAGGGGGCGGCGTGTTGGCAATCGCAAAGCACAGCTTCAGAAGGCGGGAATGCTGCATCCCCACTCTGATGTAATTTAGCTATGCTGTTTCGGGTCGATATACCGCCATCTGTCCGTTCCGATACCTCAAATACCTCTTACGACACCCGGTACAGGGAGAGTATTCTACTCCGCCGGTACTGTAAGGCTATATAATAGTAACTGTTTCAATATTGGATATCTTTGTTTCTGTTTTGTTATCACGAGGGCTGGACTTTGGGCCCTGTCATGTTTCCAGTTAAGTACCACCAACCATCTTGCGCGCGCCAGTTGAGGGTTCGATTCCCACCCAGAGCAAATATTTGTTTGATGATAATTGTGTTTGTTCTGTGTCTGGGTGTTGAATATATGTATTTAATTAGTATATTTGTGATTCCTCTGTTGTCTGGCGTCTGTAACACGCGCTTTGAGCGACTTACCACGGAGTAACTATTCCACCATTAAAATACCCTTAAATTTTATTAGTAGGTATTTAAAAATGTCATGTTTTTTTCTATAGATATTTCATTATTGTCCGTGAGAGCGCGAGTAGTTGGGCCGAAAGTGGCTCATGTCCTTTAGTGTATTGAAAGTGTTGGAGACCCCTGATGTGTAAGTTTCCTTTTTTCATATAGTTATTGTAAGATCGCTTATCTCCTCCCACAAACATGGCTGCTCAGTCCTTCGCACTCTTTGAATTATTATCTGTATATAATGAGATGTAACCAACTGTATTATAACACGTACTTATGTTGATAATAAATGCTTACTTATTAAATTCATAGTTTTATTTGTGTACGTTTATCTATTCCGACGCTTATATCATCATCATATCAGCCATTGACCGTCCACTGCTGGATGTAGGCCTCCCCAAGAAAAGGGGAATTTTGCCGATAATTGCCGCTCTGATCAAGCGTGACAATGGCGTGTTGGCGCAGTTTTGGATGGATATACCGCCATCTGTCGGTTCTGGTACCTTAGTCGCCTCTTACGACACCTGGTACAGGGGAGGTACTGTTTTACTCTGCCGGTACCTCGCGGCTCCATATCGATACGTACGTGTAGGTACAATCAATACGTAGTATAAAATAGTCACTTTCTGTCGTCTGTTTGTCACTTAGTATGCTTAGATCTGTAGCAGTAAGGTGTTGAGTAGGTGTTCTTTTGAGATGAAAACACGAACAATTTATTGATTAATATACTTGATGTGGTTCGTTCAACAGTTATACAAAGAGTGAGTTCTATAGCTAATCAATATAAAATGAAGACACATTATTGATGACGTATACATGATGAATTCCGAAAGAACGATGCAATAAAATTATTAAATTAATACAGGTATGTAGGCACAGATCTATAAAACAACGCAGTGGATGTTGATGCTTTTTAAATGGAAAGAGGTAATTAAGAGGAAGGTTTATATGTATAACACATGCATAGTAAAGTTGAAAAAACACTTATTTTAGTGTTACCTAATGCGATGTCAACACATTCTTTTGCGCTTACAATGCAAACGCTGTCTGAATCCGATGAGATAGATAGATCAAAATAATGAAAAAAAAAAATATTTGTTAAGGTTAGGCCGCAATTCAATAAAACAAGTTAGAAGTCTAGTTGAAAAAATTAAATGTTTTATTTACGTTGTATTTTGACATTAGAGTTCACAGGTAAAGACAACAGCGCCACTAGGAGCGGAGAAACTTAAACTTACAGAAGCATTTACATAGCCAGTTCGATACAAAACGTTTACAGAGATGCCTACAAATACTTTATAAATTTATTTATTCAACAGTATACCCCAAAAAAATCTATACAAAAGTTTAGTTGATGTATACCGAAACACCTATAATTTCACTATTATCTACACTATTATGGTATAAATAGGAAAATTGTTATGTATGTAACGAATACAATAAAAAACGACTGGAGCTATTTCAAAAATTCCAATAATACGGTCCCCTTGATCCTTACCGTGGCCGCCGCCTATAGACGCTTGTGTTATCTCAAATATATCACCACGGTGACAATAATGACGATGGCGACATTGACGACGATGGCAACGATGTCTTCGTTGACGATGACGACGATGACGATGACGAAGATGACGACAATGTCGACGACGACGACGATGGCGACGATGTCTTCGTTGACGATGACCATGATGACGATGACGAGGATGACGACGATATCGACGATGACGACGATGACTACGATGACGGCGACGACGCCGACTACGACGATAATGATGAGGACGGAGCCGACGACGGTGACGGCAATGACGGCAACGAAGACGATGACGACGATGACGAAGAGGACAACGATGATGCTGATCACCACGATGACGCCGATGTCGTCTATGAATACGATGTCATCGTTGACGACGATGATGATAATGATGATGTCGTGTCCATGCTGACGATGTAGTCGTTAACGGCGACGATGAGGATGATGACGACGATGACGACGATGACGACGATGACGACGATGACGACCATGAAGACGATGACGACGATGACGACGATGACAACGATTACGACGATGACGACGATGACGATGTAGACGACGATAACGACGCTGACGACGATGACGACGTAGACGTCGATGACGACGATGACGACGTAGGCGAAGATGAGGACGACGTAGACGACGATGATGACGTAGACAACGATGACGACTTAGACGACTTAGACGACGGTGATGGCGACGATCTCGACGACAACGATGACGACGAAGACGAAGTTGACGACAGCGGTGGCGATGACAATGACGACGAGGACAAAGACGACGACAGCGGTGGCGATGACGATGACGACGAGGACGAAGATGACGACAGCGTTGGCGATGACAATGACGACGAGGACAAAGACGACAGCGGTGATGGTGATTACGGCGATGACAACGATGACGACAATGAAGACGACGACGATGAAGACAATGACGACGATGACAACGAAAAGGACGACGATGATGACGACGATGACAACGATGAAAACGAAGATGGTATGGTGAATGTTGATGCTTTTTAAATGGAAAGAGGGATTCAAGAGGAAGTCTTATATATATAACACATATAATATGTGTTTTCTACTGCGATGTTGTAAATAAACACATTCGTTTGCGCTTACATTGCAAACGCTGGCTGAACCCGACGAGATAGATCAAAATAATGTAGAAAAGTATTATACACATTAAAAAGGTCTACGTAATAGTCCACGATGGCATATCCTTCGTCGTCTTCTATCGTCTACCTTTTAGGGATAACCAACAATAACCAGTTTTTATCCTCATGGCACCTGTTCTCGTCAATTATTAAAATAATTCTGAAGTTCACTTGATCTAGGTCTGTGAAGTTTAGTTGATGTAAAGACCTTTAGTGTCTTGAGAAATTAAAACAAAAATTATGAGTATTTCTTCTTGTACACTTGCGAGATGCATTACAACTTGAGAGATGAATATTTACATACTTATTATGATAAACATATATATTCGTTGTACCAGGTTTCGTTAGAGGTGAGTGAGGTACCAGAACCAACATATGGCGGAATATCCATCCGAGAAATTGTAGCTCAAATGCGTAGGGTGAGGATGGACAGCAGCATCCCCGTCGCGATGGCTGCGCTCTGCGATAGCAAACACGCTTGCTCAGCGCGACGATTATGGGCAAAATTCCCCTTCCTTGGGGAGGCCTATGTCCAGCAGTCGTCTTCCAATAGTTGATGTGATAATACCTTAACCAGGTAGAAAAGGTATCAAAGAAGGGCCAGCTCAAAAGTACCGACAATAAAAGGCTAATGCGAGTTAGGGAAGCGATAGAAGTTTGCCAAGATCGTAACAACTGGAGATAGATAGATACAGACGTGATGTACGCGTGTTTGCATTTCCATCGTCACTTTTCTACATCAGACATATTAGTAAGGAAAACTTGTTTTGTTTAACAGAAAGTAAAAGGTCATTCATTTTAATTGGCTTCATTCTAATCCTTCGACTAACGTTCCATGCCCTTTCGCCCAACTATTTGTTTTTAACTTTTAATTAACCTTCCACCTAGCTCTGCGCCAACCGCAGCTAGTTACTGAAGGTTTATAGTTAATAAATTTAATGAAGATTAACATTGCTAGTACCGATTTGGTATTTGTAACTGTTTTAATCCCTTTTTAACTATACTAACTTTGCGGGTCATTCAATTCACGTATTTGCCTCACCAGTGTTAAACTATGACGGTCTTTTTGGCTCAGATGGTAGTAACGGTAATCCTATCTTATGTGCCATGGGTCCTGGGTTCGATCCCCACCCAGGACAAATATTTTCATCATAATACTTGTGTAATAACACACAACTAAGCCTAACATAATTTGTTATCTAGAGTTCCTTTACTAGTTTCACATATAACATTATTGTCACATCTTCCATTGGAAAATGGAAATCCATTGCTGAACATAGCCCTCTCAAGAAAGAGGGAATTTTGCCCATTATTACCGCGCTGTCCAAGCGTGTTGGCAATCGCAGATGGCAGCTTTCGCGACGAGGATGGTGTTACCTATCCCCGCCCTGTGTACATGATCTACACTGTATCGGATGGATATACCACCATCTGACAGTTCTGGTACCTTAGTCGACTCTTCTGACACTTGGTATAAGGGGAGGTACTATTCTACACTGCCGGTACCTCACGGCAGACAGCTAGTTCTAATTTAAGAACTATAAGGCAGTCTCGTTTAGAACGTGACGCATTACCCCGACAATTTTTTCAAGGTAAATTCCAACATCTCGTACATTGACCTGACTCCGCGGTAAGCCGCTTGAAGCACGCGTGTTGCGGACGCCAGACAACAGCAGAATTACTAAACATAATACTTAAATACATATCTCTGACACCCAGACACAGAACGAACACAACTGTGATTTTACTGGGTAAAGTGGCATAATATCTTGGGATCACAAGGTTGGCAACGCGTTAGTGATATCCTCGTGTTATAACGAGCGTCTATAGGCTGCAGTGAGGCTTATTATCACGCGGACTGTATATTTGTTTGTCGACCTGATCTAATAATTATTATTATTAAATGATTGAATCTTATCAAAATTGTATAGTAAGTTTATTTATCTCTTTGGAACCGATCAAGGGATCGCGGTAGAGCGATTCTCTGGGCATAATCAGAAAACAGACAGAGTTTGGTATATCCATCCAGTTCAGTGTAGCTCACAGGGCGTGGATGGGCAGCAGCAATAGCTGCACTCTGCAATTATCAACACGCTTGCTCAACGCGACAATTATGGGCATAAAACCTTCTTTCTTGAAGAGGTTTATGTCCAGCAGTGGACTTCCAATGTCTGGTATGATAATAAATTAAGATAGAACAACGTCTGTCGAGTCAGCTAGTAAATATATAATTAACTAAACAGTAAACTGATGTGTACACATGTCTTATTGCTGTACGCCACGACGTTTTGACGCTTTCACGATGAGTTTTGGCAACGTTTTGACGCTCGAGTCATATTCCAAAACCCTCTTCTTTGTGTTATGTATATAACTTATGTAAACGTTAAATAAGTATGCATGGAATAAGACTGTGTCATATTATTTCAATGTATGTGTCTGGCTGCTCCTCTAAAAGTCATAATGACAACTTGCATAGTTAAAGTGTATTAAACGTATATTAAGAAAAACCTAGCCAAGTCTCACGTACCAAGAATGAACGAGCGTGTTTAAAAGGACTAATGTGAGTAAGGGAAGCAAGAAAGGTATGCCAAGATCGTAACAAGTGGAGATCCATAGTCTCTACTCACCCCGATGGGACACAGGCGTGATGTATGTATGTAAGATAAACGAAACAGGTTCACGTCTGCGTCACAAAAAAATAAATGTTCACGATACATAAGCAACTCTTGATCGTTTTATTAAAAACCAACTTTCTATTTGTGCATGCGCTTCAATACAAACATGTACAAACGTCGGAAGTCACCAGTGACAGGGGCACTGTGAAATGCATCTTATGGGCCAGTATTAAGGTTGGTATTGTTTGTCGCGCGGCCCTATCTATGTGTGACTGAGGGGGTGCGAGTGCACCCCTGGTTTGAACCGATTAATTTAAATAGCGAGCATTCCGATGACAGAGGGCCGGGTTTAGGGTGCAAAATTCTCGACTAAACGCAAAAATCCCGGCTAATACTCCTTGTCAGGATAATGAAATTATACATTTGTAACAGTATATCTAGCCGTGAGGTACCGCCAGAGTAGAATAGTACCTCCCCTTGTACCAGGTGTCGCAAGAGGCGACTAACGTACCAAAACCGATAGATGGCGGTATATTCATCCAAAACTGTGCAGCTCATATATATAGTGCAGGCACGGGCAGCAGCTATCCCGTCGCAAAAGCTGCGCTCTGCGATTGCCAACACACTTACCCAGCGCGGCATTTGTGGGCAACATACCCCCCTTCTAGAACCGCTATGATCCATCCGTAATGGTGAAGTTCAAATGCAATTAGCATTCCCATCGCGAAACTACGCTTTGCGATTGCTACCCTGCGCGGCAATTATGGGCATATTCCCTCTGTCCTGGTTAAACCTATGTCTAGCAGATAATATTTTAAGACTGCTATGATGAACCTAACGCTGACTAGAATACCACCACCACCGAAGGGCTATCCCTTAATAATCGAGGCTATATCAGATTGATCGTTGCTGGCCCGACGGCTATCACTCGAGAGCGCCTATGAGGCCAGATCTCGGCTCGACTGGCCATCGTTGGGGACAGTTCATAGTTGTTTGCAAAAAAAGAGGACTGAATAGCAAGGCTTAAGTATACTAAATTCGTCTGCCAAATAACATAGCAGTGCTCGTATTGTGTTCCGGTCTAAAGGGTGAGAGAGGCAGCAAAAATAATGGTTGAGTAGAATAACAACTCTCTTTGTACCAGGTGTCGTAGGTGGTGACTGAGGTACCGGAACCGACAGATGGCGGTATATCCATTTAAAAAGCGCAGCTTAAATACTAGAGGGCAGGAATGGACAGCAGTATCCACTACGCGAATTTGCGCTCTGCGTTTGCCACCACGCCTGTCCAGCATGGCAATTATGGGCAACAATACCCCAATCTTGGGGAGGACTATGTCCAACATTGGACTATAGATAGACTATAAATGATGATCACAAATCTCATAGCGGGATTTGTCATTTTATATATATAAGTATATGACTAGAATTTGTAAAATCGAAATTACTTTTTTTCATAAAAAAAACCGACGACCGTTTACTTGAAAAAGCGGGTTAAAGTATATTCTTATAATGTAGGTTACATTTGTAAAGTATTTTCTGAAATTGGCTTTTGAGTTCACTACAAACGTATACTTATACGTATACAAATATTTACTTATATGTCTTCGCGGAACCCTATTTCTATTTCCTAAAAAAATAGTAATTCCTTATAAGAACAGTTATGTGACAGTAAAAGTCTCGCTTAAATCGCTTTAGCTGTTTTTACGATTAACCGGAACTAATATACAGACGGACAGACATAACATTTGAATTTTTTTTTGTATGCATATAGTGAAAACCTATTAATTTAACAAACTGACACATACATTTTATTTATAGGTACAGATATTTTGTTTATATATGACGGGCCTGATGGCGCAGATGGTAGTGGTCCTATCTTGTGCGCTTATGGTCGTGGGTTCGATTCCCACCCAGAGCAAATATCTATATATTGATATTTGTGTTTGTTTCGTACCTGGGTGTTAAATATATGTATTTAAGTAGCATATTTGTGACTCCTTTACTGTCTGGCGTCCGTAACACAAGTGCTTTATGCGACTTACCACGGAGTCAGGTCAATGTATGAGATATTGTGGGGATTTGTTATTAGTTTTATAGATCTCCTCGTCACTGAGTGCGTCCCTGTTTTAGAGAGACACACGCCGCCAGAGGGCGTGTCGCGGGCGGGGGTTGTTTATCTGAGAGGCTGATTTACAGTGCGATTCCGTGTAATGACCACTTCGACGCCTTATTAGGGGGAGAATAATAGGCCTAAATACTTTAAGGAGCGCAGCTTCCTTAGCTAAAACTGTCTACCAACAGACATTAAGATAGAATATATATAAAGCAATTAATTGTAATCTAATCTCAGAAGTAAAAATAAAATCCAATTTGTTTCTCTGTCAATAAAGATAGCAATTTTATTTGAGTATATCGAGTAGATATCAGACAGTCATATAATATTTACACACTAACCAAAAATTTTACCTGTAAATAAAGGAACGACGAGTAAGGGATACTGCTGCCTTTCTCCGCCCAGTACGCTACACTGTTTCGGATGTATATTCGCTATCTGACGGTTCTGGTACCTTGGTCGCCTTTTATGACATCTGGTACAGAGTTAGGTAATACACCGCTGGTACGCCACGGCATAGGGCGACCAGGAAATGTGGTCGTAACGGTCACCCAACAAATAACCAGCTTTTATTGACGTCTGAGACCGTGCGGTACCGGCAGAGTAGAATAGTACCTTCCCCTGTACCAGGTGTCGTAAAAGGCGACTAAGCTACCATAAATGATGGGTAGCAACATCCCCGTCGCGAAAGCTGCGCTCTGCGATTGCTAACACGCTTGCCTAGCGCGGCAATTATGGGCAACATTTCTCCTTTCTTGGGGAGGCCTATGTCTAGCAGTGGACTTTCAATGGCTGGTATGATGAATTGACGTCTGACTTATTCAGTTTCAGGACCTTCGCAGTTGGAAGGCAGCCAAACGCAGGCTCATTTGCCGTATTATGCTAAGTGAACAGTAAAAACAAGTCCTTCTTCAGACTTAAATAAGGATCATGATAATTATTACAGCCATTGGATGTCTAGACACAGGCCTGCCGAAGAGAGGGGGAATTTTGCCCTTAATTGCCGCGCTGGGGAATTGCAGAGCTCAGCATTCGCAACGGGGATGCGGCTATTCATCCCCAATTCCCCACCCTATGCATTTGAGCTACACTGTCTCGGATGGATACACCGCCATCCGTGTGTTCTGATACATTAATCGCCTCTTACGACACCTGATATAAAGGGAGGTACTATCCTACTCTGCCGGTACATAAAATAAAGATAGACATGAAGATCTGAATTAACTGCAATGTCGTTGTAAAAATTACTGAAGTCAATTAGTAAATGTTATCTAGTTTTGTTTGGCGGTTGTCAAGTTTCTACTATCGCTATATTAATATATCAAAAGAATTAAAAAAAGGATGAGTGATCATCAAACGCAGAACGCTGCTATTTCCTATGCCATAAGGCTTTCTATCGCATAAACTAAATCGTGTTGTTTTGTCGCCGTCCACGCAGTATACAGTCGAACAGTATAGCAATTTGCAAGATTCTAAACGCAAATGTTTATATAAAAAACGGAATAATCAAGTAATAAATATTGCCTTTCAGTTAAATTTAACGCAAAAAAATAAAGTAAAACATTTCTGGGAGATACCGGCATTGCTGTGAGGTACCTGAATACAACTAAGATACCTGAACCGGTAGATGGCGGTATATTCGTCTTAAATAGTGCAGCTCAAATGCACAGGGCGGATATGTCCTGCAGCATCCGTGTCGCGAAAGTTGCGCTCTGCGATTGCCAACACGCTTGACCAGCGCAAACAACCTCTTATCTTGGATAGGCTTATGTCCAGCAGTGGACTTCCAATGGTTGGTATAATGATGAATGCAAAAAAATATCTCATAAACATTTCTTTAATTGTAGTACATAAATGTATACATACTTACTTACATACAATAAAATATAAGAACTGTCCTGGAAAGAATAAGGTCAAGAGTCCAGGAAAAATAAATAATTCCTAGAAAAATCTCATCATCATCACATCAGTCATTGGAAGTCCACTGCTGGACATCATACAGGCATCAAACATCTCATACGTTGACCTAATTCCATGATAAGCCTCTTAAAGCACTTGTGTTACGGACGACAGAGGAATCACAGATATAATAACTACTCAAATACATACATTTAACATCCAGACACAGAAAAAACATAAATATTTGTTTTGTATGGGGATCGAACCCACGACCTTTAGCGCAAAAGACAGAGTCACTACTATCTGCACCATCGGTCCCGTCGAATGTAATGGGAGAAGCTGACAGACTGTCATTTCAACGCAGGGCCTAAACTATTAAGGTTATGAACTTAAAATTTAGTGCAGAGATCAATTTAAAGACTATACATAGAGAACCACTAAGAAAGAATATTTGAGAATACAATCCCTGAAGTTAGTATGAAACCTTGCCGTTTATAAAGTTTTTCAAATGAAATTCGATAACATTATCATCATACCAGTTATTAAAAGTCAACTGTTGGACATAGGCTTCATCAAGGAAGGTATGTTGCTCATAATAGTCGCGCTGTGCAAGCGTGTTGGCAATCGCAGAGCGCAGGTGTCGCGACCGGGAAACTGCTCATCCCCACCCTGTATATTTGAGCTGACTTTTTTGCATGGATACACCCCCATCTGTCGATTCTGGTACATTAGTCGCCTCTTACGACATCTAATATAGGGGGAAGTGCTATTCTACTCTGCCGGTACCTCACGGTCAATTTAATTTTTTTAATATTTTTTTCTTTTTCATTATTGAAACTCATGAAAGACGAGCAAAAAATATTTTTTCATACATTCAACGGTGGACTTTTAATTGCTGGTATGATGATAATGATGACAAATATAAGATTATAAGGTAACCTGACTCCGAGATAAGTGGCTACTACTAGCGGACGTTTGTTGAGTTAGCTAGTATTGGCTATGTGCAAAGTGAGTGGTGGCGGACAGATAACGACCGCAGCGCACCACACGGCGGAAATTGGAAACTAATGCGGATGATCAGCTGTCAAAAGTGTTGCACAAAATCAAAGCAAAGAAGTGGGCCAGGACTGTTGTTGCGTAGTTAACTGCAAAAATAACGGTCTCATTAGCAAATGTAAATCTAATATATTCCCAAGAGCGTCCTATGAATGAATTTATTCAACCCCAACAGCTTGTGACTCATAAAGGATGCCAAGCCCATATGTTTTCTGAGTTGATATTAAAATAAACCACGTTTACATGCAATCGATACATATATAATGATCACAGTGATGCTGAAATTCAAGTAGATATTGCTTCTATTTCGAGAGTCATAGCAAATACTTCAAAGAATAAAGACAAAAGCTGTTGAACGGACCAAAAAACATATAAGGATCATTTGAAATCACCACATGGTCAAGAATTTGTTGGTATATTATCAATAAAAGAAGATCAACAACTCTTAGATCTCGCGGGTGTGACATTTAATAACTTCGAGTTCTTGGTAACGAGTGTAGGAAGTAAAAATTTAAAGTTTCTACAAAAAACGGCCTTCTCATTTTTTTTTTAATGAAAACTGGCTTCACATTTTCAGTATTGAGTGTATTATTTGTTGTTCATAGAACCACAGTTTAATGAATATTACAATTAATATTACATGATTTACCTTCTGCAACTGCCAATTTAGTATTTTGGCCTGATAAAGCTACTGTACTGACGGATTACGTGGGCTCATATTAAGTAGCTCTGGCCATTATGTCGCAGTTCTTCCATATTTCTTACATGCTCGGCTAATACTAATTTATTGCCTTTTATCTCAGTTTGTGGTTTAAACTAATCTTAGTGTAATAGTTTCAAACTCTGTTTTTATTATTATATTCATTTTACAGTAAAACTATTGAATAAATTGCACTTTAATAATGTCAACAATACTGTTTTAATCTTTGGTTTTATTTATATTTGCAAAGAAAACTAACAATATTTACATTTTTATTATTTGACAGCTTCCGCAAATGTTGTAAACGCTACGCGTCGCCACAGTCGCGCACATAGCTAATACTCACATATACGTCTACAACATGCAGACACACAACAAATAAGTATAATATTTTTTTTTTACCTATAATGGCCTTCTTATGGGTCCGTTCTTTGTAAGGCCAAAATGTTCCTAAGAAGGCCAAACTAACAATTATCAAATCATCTATGACATCCTTTTTTATATTTAATGAAATACGTAATAGACACTACAGACTAATCCTACCTAATCCCTTTAAAAATTATCATTGGTGGTATAGCATTACCAACAGCATTTACACACATCGCTATAGTAACGTTCTCAGCGTGCTCCGGAGCAACAAGATGTACTCTGGTGTTCCCTTTTTCTGCTAAAACTACATTTTGTTTGTGGACCGTAATGCGACACCCCTTTTCATCCATATTATACAAGCGTTCTGGATGTGCAATAATGTCTAACTCATCATAGAGTTTCTTTACTTCTTCAAAATGATGTTTCACAATTGGCTTATTCATTTTTTGGGCTCTAGCTGGATTCATTAGCTGAGGTTTTCTTTTTGATATGGATGGGTTTCGGATTAAAAACATTTTAAGCCATTTGCGTCCAGCCATTCTTGTAGACATATTGAACAAATGCTTGATTTTGAACCTCTCACAAAATAAAAAGGCTTGTTTCCGGATAAATTTGGGAGTAAGTGGTATACCCAGCTTAGCAAAACGTTTGATTCGCTGCGATAAGTCTTGTTCTAATTCTTTTGTAAGAACAGTTGTCTTCCCAATAATTTTAGTAGTGTTACCGCTTAATAAATGGTTTCTAAGGGTGCGTCTTGGAATATTGTATTTTAACGCAGCAGCATTTGTATTAAGTTGATTATTTTGTACTGCTTCCATGGCACGACTTAAACTATCTTCATCCCATGTACTACCTCTTTTTCTAGGTTTTGATCCTGACATTCTTGAAATCTGAAATTATGCGTGTAAAATTTAAAAACCTGTTTAATTATCAACTTATTTTAATAGCGATATTTCCAGACCTTTTGTAGACACAACCTTCTCATAAAATAAATTTAAAGATATAACTGTAATATCGGTATAATAATTTTGAAGGAAATCTCTATTTAGTCTAAGTGAAAAAGTTGAATAATCCTTATAAATAAAATTATAATCATTGAACATTGCAACTTTTCCGGAACGTACGTATTTATAAGTAAAAACACTTATTGTTCATATTTTTACTAGTAAATGTTCCTAGTAAGGCCCACGTACCCTAGCAAGGCCAACAGTCAAATTTTTGATTGGCCTTATAAGGAAACACTGGCTTTCATAGGAACACTACCGATATTTTAACTAAAATCGAAGCTAAATTATTACATATTTCTTTAGTACCACAAGAGATCCTTATATTAATTAATTTACAGTAAAAAGAATACGATTATAATAGGTTATTCACATAAAAACTTACCTTTAGCTGAGCGCGCCAATTACAATTTTAACGTCCCCGACCGAAGTCTACGAAGCGAGAGACCGCAATGACAAAATAGCAACGCGAGCGACTCGCCGTCGCGTCTGTATCCTTGAGTTTGATGGAGCTTTGTGTGAGTGGACGGAATTTGTCATCACGTGACTATAAATATGACTTTTTTATAGTTGGCCTTCAAAGGAGCATGGCCTTCCATGGTCCACCCACCTTACGTAGGTACGTCTCATAAATATTTGTAGGGTGGGAATCGAACCCATTTCCTATGTCGTACAAGATGAGCTTACACATGTGTAATATATTTCCTACTTCGAGTAATTTTACTATGACTTCTCGAATAAAACCACATAAACGCCACCGCGGGCTTCAACAAATCATATTTGTCGGCAGGGCGCGGAATGTAATTATTTCGCGCGCTTTCCCCCGGTGTTGCCACAGATGAAAAACACAACGTGTCCGAGATTTTATTGTTTTTGTTAGGTAACTCCTTGGTGATTAAAATCCTGAATCATTTAAGGGTGTTTCGCAAAATATTTTGCTATTTTAGTTTGTGATTGTTATCGTTTATAAACATTTGTATTGACACAATTTATAAATATGTAAGTTTGCGAAGATGAACTAATGATTAGTGTTTCAAAACAAGACGAGAAGAAGAGGTAAATTCTTCTTTTCTTTATGAAGTATATTACCCAGATAACGCTTCGTACCTCCAACAAAAAAACTCTTGAACTAGAATTGAATTAACCATACTAAGTCTTTAAAATACTTTCCCGCCGCTGCTGCTCAAATTTTCTTCCATGCAGTCCTTCTCTTCTAAATACACCTTTCTTGTAGTGGGGTACAATGGGAGATATCAAGACTTATTGAATTCAATAAATTTATGAGAACATAACAGGTGTCAACTCCGCAGACTGATCCAGTCCATTATTTGGTGATGCTTTCTTCTGATGGAATAATCCTTAATCATATAGGTTTCTGTTCAAAAGATTCAAATGACCTTGTCATTAAGTCTTATAATTAATACTTAAAAATAGAAGGCAGTAATAGGACCTTCACTTAGTGAGAAAGATTATTGAAAAAAAATTCAAAATATTTATCTAAAATTGGTTTGAAACAGGTAAGTAAATAATCGACCTAGTGCACTTCTTTCTCCACAAAGCTTGGTTGACCATTTGTTTAAATTATGAATACTTTACCCTGAATCGTTTAATATAATTTATAATAAATTAATATATTATAATATTCAGGCGTCATATCGATTCATGTAATTGTTGAAATTAATCATACATTATTTTTAGTTTAGTATATTTATTTATTGCATAATTCTTAATTATAAAACTAATTTAGTCAAATGTTTTGGTCTGCTTATTGAAAAAAGAACTATTTTAAGAAATTTTTATATAATTCTTCCATATGAGACATTGTATAATCCATGAAAACTCCCATTTTATCGGGTAATACAATGTCGCGCGTGGCAACACCGCCCACTCCGCCAGTTATGCTTTGGTTCCCCGTATCGAATATTTTTATAACCGACTTCAAAGGGCGAATTATTCCTTTTGATCCCAACTCACAATAACTATTTTGTGTATTAAAATTTGATGGGGATTGTTTTTCATATAGCCCGCTTTATGATTTTGGAATTTTAATAACGTCTGTTAGTTGAACATATTACTTATTTGTCCAGTCAGTAGGTTTGTAGATTATTTATTGTTGATTATCGTTGTGTTCATGCCTAACATCTTCAGAGGATATTAAATCTGTAAAAAACGTTGAATACGGTCAATAATATTTTATAACTTACAGGTTTAATACTACAACATAATATAAAACAAAGTCGCTTTCCTCTAACAATCCCGATGTATGCTTAGGTCTTTTATCATACTCAACGGAGGTTTGCTGTTTTTTAATAAATAATGATTTAAGAGGTAAGAGTATATATATATATAATAATAATATAATAGAAAACACTTACAATTTTAGAAGTTTATAATTGGATGTCGCAAACACTTTCGTTTTTTGCGATTACATGGCAAACGCTGGCTAGAGACGAGAGAGATCACAATAATGTAAGAGAGATCACAGTACTGTTCACCATAAAATGGTCAACAAAAAAGTCCACGGACGTATATGCCGATTTCTGTAGGATAACCCTGAAAAAAAAATTTAAAGCAGCGTTCGTTCTAGGCGGCTAAAGGGGGCTAGACGGAAAAAATAAGACTAAAAGTTGAAACGACACTTTTTGCTATATGTACATAGTTGCGAGTCATGCAGCGTGCGTGTTTCACTGCCTTTCTCTCTCTCTCTTATAAAAAGCAAGCCAGTTATTTTCGTTTCGTCTTTCTATTTCTCACTGAATAGTGTGGTGTCGCGAAGATGTTTTTGTTGAGCGCATACAAGATTTTTGTACATAATAAATAATAAAAACAATAATTAATAATTCATCGAAAGGAATTTCGTTCCATCCGGGTGTCTCGTGACACCTCTTTTCTTTTTTATCCTCATTGCACCCGTGCGAAGCAGGACTCTAATTTTGTAATAAAACCTCCTTTTAAATATCAGAATTGTTTTTTTTAAGTATTGGCACTTGTAAATTTTTACACTATTAAAAAAGGTTGCCAGACCAAAATAAGATTTGTATAAATTCGAGTCAACGTCTCTTTATAATATCAGCCTTTCATTTGAACAAATACACAGTAGGAAAACCATACCTCTTTTCTTAAAAAATCGTCGTTTCTATTGTGTTGCCAGTAGTAAACTATCATATTTTATTTATTTGTCGTCCTTCTAATGTTGCGATCAAACCTTTACATAGTATAAAATTAAGTCATTACTGCTGTCTGTTTGTTTAGTTAGATCCTTTAAATTCTCAAAGGGTTTTAATACAATTTCAGCATTATATTGAGCAGCTCAAGAGGTTTATATGTATGATACATATTTATTATACATATACCGGCAGAATAGAATAGTACCTCCCCCTGTACCAGGTGTCGTAAGAGGTGATTGAGGTTCCAAAATCGACAGATGGCGGTATATCCCTCCGGTAAAGTATAGCTCAAATGTACTGGGCGGGGATGGACAGTTGCGTCCCCGTAGTAAAAGCTTCGCTTAGCGATTGCCAACACTATCGCCCGGCGCGGCAATTATGGGTAAAATTGCCATGTTTTCGGGAAGGCCGATATCCAGTAGTGGACATTCAATGGCTGATAGGATGGTAATAAATTTTCACATCTCATATATTGACCTGACTCCGTGGTAAGTAGCTTAAAGCACTTGTGTTACGGACGCCAGACAACAGAGGAATCACAAATGTACTACCTAAACACATATATTTAACACCCAGACACAGAACAAACACAAATATCATCATATAAATTTATTTGCCGGGGGTGGGGATCGAACCCACGACCTTCGGCGCATAAGACAGCATGACTACCATCAACGCCATCGGGCCCGTCAAAGCATTTTATAAATCGACTCAGTATACCCTGACTCCATATAGTTTTGTCTCTTTTACTCATGGAGTGTAATTTAAGCCAGCGTAGGCCTGGAGGGTGTGGCGGCCCGTGAGCTGAGGAGCAGGTGGATGTCACGCTCGCCAACGGCCTTAAGGCTGATCACCAGCAAGCCGAAGTGGTGGTGCAGTATTATAACTACCTAGGTCTATAAACTCGCGTGGGATCGCCGAAGCCTTGCAGCGCTGGTACTGAAACCATGCCTATGATGCATTATTGCTTGTCTATTTTGTGTTGTTGCAATCGTACATATTGAAACATTTTTTATTTGTATTTAATACTTCAATGAAATAACTTAATACCTCATATAAAATGATACTTCGATTCTCCGTGTTTCTGGTTACGAAAATAATTTTAGAACAATTGACGATGGTGTGGTAGTTAAATGTTCGATCAATTAAGAAAAATAGATGTTAAAATTAGTTTTTCTAAAGAAGAAATCGAATATTTAAAAAAATCTGTATTAGTAGTAAGTATTTTGCATCTATACTTAATAGATACAAAATACTTACTACGGTTGATATGATTGACGGTGATGATAATAATTAAAAATACATCATCATAACATCAGCCATTGGAAGTCCACTGTTGGACATAGGCCTCCTCTAGAAAGTTGGAATTTTGGCCATAATTGTCGTGCTGGACAAGCGTGATCGCAGCTTACGCGACGAGGATGCTGCTGCCCATCCCCGCCCTGTGCACATGAGCTACTCTGTATCCGATGGATATACCGCCATCTGGCGGTTCTGGTACCTTTGTCGCCTCTTACGATACCGGTATAAGGAGAGGTACTATTTTACTCTACCGGTACCGCATGGCCACTGAAAAATACACTGTGTTTGAATATCAGATTCATATCAATATATTTTCTATCTATGTATATAAATTCAGTAAGTTTTAGTACAAACACATGCATTCTATATATAGAACTAGCGGCCCGTCCCATCTCCGCACGGGTAGACATAAATAGTTACATATATTTTAGTAATAATCATGCTAATTAAAATTACCATGAATGCCTAATTTGAAAAAACTTGTATGTTTAACTTAAAGCATTCCTGTACACTACGTTGGCTGTGGTATTTGTAGGTGGCAACGAAGCGTATTGATTTAAAGAGATCCTACTCGAGAAAGCCAAATACAATTGCTCTCGTCGAGTTAGTTACTCGATGCGCTGCGTGGCGGCCGCCGCCGGCATGTATTTTTATTTCAAGTTCATGATATCTATTGAATGGAATGTCCGATTTCAATAATTCAAAAATTAATCATCAGGTATTGAGACAGTCTTGAATATTAAATTATTTATTTGGATAAAAAAATATAAATGGTATGGATAACACGGTCTGATTTTGATCGGCATTTCTATTAATTTGTTAAATGTAAAAAACTAGTTATAGTGACGTAACTACAATAGTCAGACGTATGGTCTCCCGAAGTTTTTTGTAGATATTGATATATTCTATAATATTGTCAAACAATTTTTGTCCTATCATTAATATTATGATTTCTTATAAAAAAAGAATTATTAAAATCGGTCCAGTACTTTTTGAGTTTATTCGCTACATACAAAAATACAAATCTTTCCTCTTTATAATATTAGTGTAGAAGTGTAGATTAGTGTAGATAAAACGTTGTGAAACATATGTGACTACTATTTAATTATTTAGTTATTTATTACTTAAACTTGAGTCGAATCCGCGGCTTCTAGAATGCGTCCCGTGCTACGTCATCAGTGATTAAAATGACAAAACCATACAGTTATGTAACCAATGCAATAATTCAAATTAGCCGAATCAAATTCCAATATGGCGGATAACTAATGACGTCACAAACCAATTATGGCGGCCATTATGAACGCTGTAACAACATAATAATTAATCAAACACGTACATTAAGAGCGCCGTGGCCACTGAATGAGACGGCGAGCTACGAAGGAGGGGATGTGACATACTAAGTCATTTTATAATCCTAACATTTGTATGGCAGAAGAAGCACACGAGTAGAATAAAGGCTGTTGAAATGAGAGCACCACGAAGTATGTATGGTGTGAGTTTGAGAGAAAGATTAAAGAATAGCGTGATAAGAGATCGATGTGGTGTAAAAGATGATGTTGTGACAACAATAGAGAAAGAAATGTTAAGATGGTTTGGACATGTAGAAAGGATGGATGAGAGTAGAACTGCACAAATATATAGAGCGGAAGTGAATGAAAGGGTTCGTATAAGACGACCGAGGTGTACATATCTTAACCAGGAAGAAGAAGTATTAAAGAAGGGCTAGGTCAGAAGTATAAAGAATAAACTAACGTGTATGAAAGGGCTATTGCGAGTAAGGGAAGCGATACTTCTAATATTTACCCTTCATCAACATCGGACATAGGCTAACTTTTATTACTAAAAAAAGGGATGAAGAGGTTGAAATAGAAGTTGAAAGATTGTATGGAATTTTTTAATTTAACAGATAAAACCATGATACTTTATATTTAAGCACTTGATAAGAAGTAATGAAACATTTGTTATAGCGTTTTTGAAATTTCGACCCGGGAGGAGCTGAGGGGTGGGGTTGAAAGTTTGTATGAGGTTCCTCATTTTTGAAGCTAAAAACATTACATTTTGTATTTAGGCACTAAATAAGATACAAAAAATCATTTGTTATAGCATTTAAAAAATTTTACCAGTGTGAGGGTGATATAGGGGTTGAAATTTTGTATGGGTGTTCGTCATTTGTGAAGATAAAACCATGGAAATTGGCACGTAGGTCTCATAGGATGTGCAGAGTTTTTTTTACAAACGGAATTCCCGAAATTCGAACGGACCGTAACAGAACGGATTCGGAACGGGAACTACGACGCCCTAACATTTAAATTAAAAGTACGCAGATAAGGTCACGGGAAGCTAGTAATATCTAAAAAATATTTAAATAAGTGTTTCTAAATTCACAGCGGCCAATTCACAACACGCGATCTATAAATACCAAAACATTTAATTTTGATACAATTATTAAACACTTGAAAAGCAGACGGTTTTATTAAAGATTATCATCATCAGATGAAACGAAACGCTTTTAATAAAAACAAAAATTCCACCCTTCCAAATTCGAATTCAAAAGCTTGTCGCCTGTCACTGCACTTGCGCCATAGATTAAATACACTTGTACCATAGACAAAATATTTAATTGTTTTTTGTGTCCGCCGCGCGTCCCCACTCGAACATAATGTTTTGTGCCATTATTACGGTCTTGGGGCAACGGACACGCCACAGACTTTGTGCCTAAATTATGCTCAAGGTGCAGAAATATTTATATACACTATGAATATTATATTTTTAATGATTTGATTTTAGAAGATTATTCCATGCAAATCCATTGAAAATGTAAAGAACAGACATATGTGAAAAAATAATAATTTGTGTATATAATTTTTGATAAACAAAATATTAACTATCCCCGACTAATTCCGACAAAAATGTTACACAAATGAATTATTCTTAGAAAAACATGTAACATAAAATTTTATCTTTTGCAATTCATGATATCTTAATTATAATAGAAAATTAGTAGTTTATATTTTAATCAATTGCTAAGATTGTTTCCATCGTTCAAAGTAATTTCCAAAAAAGGGGATCCGAACGACTTATTTTTTTATTTGAATTAATCACAAATGTGAACACAGATTTTTAGATGTTAACAACAACCTCCTCGTGCGAAAAAAAAATTCTATGTTAAAATAGATGAGAGAAAATGACGTGAAAATATGATTAAAAACTTTTTAAATCTACAGCATATCTATGGCGCTCCATAGACAGCGGGGGTGTATCGCAGGGACAAAGGCGGGGTGGGACCGGCGGAGGGGGGAATCGCGGCGCGTGCCTACAATGGATGACAAATTGGCCGCCGACAAAGGAATAAGGTTTATTGGGCGCTGTTATGAGGGTACTTGACGCGTTTCGGGATCAGGGAAAACCGGGAGCCGTCCGTAATGAGTTGTACCCATAATAGTTTAAAAGACAAACTGTATCATTTACAGAATTTACTGGCTATGAGATTTGTTATAAGCCCCCAACAAAATTTCTTTTGTAAGGGAACCTCAGTCTAAACTAATTATACTGCTAAACACTACTGATATTTTGACCCCTTCCCCGCCCTCTCACTGGAACAACACGATCATTGATACTGCACATGCATTCGAATAATAGAGCAGTAGGTACACTGCGTTCGCCGGCGAACGCGTGCAGTCCCTGCCCCTACGAGCAAAAACCGGCAGCCCTAAAGCTGCCGGGCTCACTCCATCCGTCCTATTTTGCTGAATTTCATAATTAAATTCACCCCCAACGATGGCCGCCCGAGTCTAGGTCGAGCCTCTAGAGGCGCCGTCGGGCGATCGCCGTCGATTCCGCTCAGATCCCGCGAGCCTTGCGGGCGCGATCGTAGCTAAACGCACGGTCGCGGCCGCGGGGTATGCAGGATAATTACGGGCATCGGACCCGCCTTCTTTTTTTTGTGGTGCTGGAAATGACGTCTGAGTAGTCCAGCAATAGGTTCACCTGAAAAAAAAAGATATTTTGAAGAGGAAAAGTAAAATTGTTAGGTTATTCGATTTAATATAAAAACAATTCAACGGATATTCAAAACTCCTACACCAATAAACAGCTACATCTCCGCTGACTAATATTAGGTACTATAACATTGTCAATAAGAACACCCTGTATAAAATGAAACTATATAATCAAGATTTATGATTTTGTACGTTTGTAACTCATAAACTCAGACACTAATAACGCAATTTCAAGCACACTTTACTTGATTATTATCATAATTAGATCGTCACATTCTCACGAGAGGGGAAACCGTTACAATCACAGCTAGTCACAGATTCTCTATCACAAAAAGAACACAGCTCCACGTATCTCTCTGTGCGATCGTGATTCAGTAGGTAGGGCCACATAATGAGATAGTGAGCTATGTGCGACTCCGTTATATTACGTTATCGGCGTCCGTTATTTCCGTTATTAACGGAGCCGCGGCAGGTTCACCGCGAATTCCCGGCGGTATTCATGTAAAGGCTTCACAGGATTTATACGCGGTATTAACTTATTAATAGGGGGTAAGATTGCTTGATTAATTTTCCGTTATTAGATCTTGTAAATTGTTACCACAGTATATTTTGTGATCCGTGTAGAGAGCATATTGCCGTGAGGTAGAGAGTAGAATAGTACCTTTCACTGCACCAGGTGTCGTAAGAGGCGACTGAGGTACCAGAACTGATAGCACAAATGCACAGGGCGGGGTTGGACAGCAGCATGCCCGTCGCGAAAGCTGCACTCTGCGATTGCCAACACGCTTGACAGCGCGGCAATTATGGGCAACATACCCCTTTTCTTGGGGAGTCCTATGTCCAAGAGTAGACTTTTAATGGCTGGTATGTTGATGATCACGCGGACTGTACCTACGCCTGTTTGTCGGTCTTGCCTAATAAAAAAAAATAAACGCCGATTATTTATCATTTTCTTTTCAAGTTTTAGGTTATTTTTACGACTACCATTTTAAAAATGTGAATGATGACCGATGTGCCAAATTTCAACACAATCGGTTAAAAGGTTTAAGTGGGTAAGCGTAACAGACAGACAAACAGACAGAGATACTTCCACATTAATCATATTAGTAGGGATAATTTTTTTAATTGTAGAAATGCAAAAGTTTGTAACTAATTCCTATGCTTGTCCGTTACTTTTTGACGTTTAAAAGACTTAATGAATCATAACGAAATTTGACATATATTATACTTAAAACATAAATGTTGTCTTCTTTAGATATCGAGAAAGTTCCAACAGGATGTGGATTATGTCTACGCGGACGAAAACTTAAAAACGCACTGTAGAAACGTCACTTGGATCAAACTAAAACTTTTTAAGCTATTTATTAGTTATTCAATAGTTGCAGAAAGGTTATATGAAGACAAAGCGTACCACACGCTGAAAAATACACGTTACGTTGACCAATATATGTTAAACTGTCATGAGGCCATATTTAAAATAAGATATAGATTAAAAAAAACTAAAAAACACGCTTTTAAAATACATCAAACCAAAAGTTACAAAATAGTTTTTATGACAAAGAGAAAATAATGATGAACAAAAAATACTGGCAGTGTTCTGAGAAAATCGCGGGTTGCTCGGTCTATGAAAAATATAGCACAACGCACCCGAAGCTTAGTTCAGAATACAAGTATTTTTTGTTTATAAATAATGTCACTTTGTTAATTAAAAAAAAATAGTTTATTTTATTTTTTAATTTTAAAGCTAGTTTTGTATTTTTTTTAAACCAACTTTATATGCTGTCTTTTGCTCAGTGACGGCGTGCTCTAAAAAATTTATCGCCATCTTGTAATTGGCAATATTGCATGTTAGAAGTCAATTCGGGACCCTCGGTCTATAAAGGCACTAACCATTGTGTCACATCAAATATTTTAATAAGCCGTGCTCCATAAACAGCCCTTAGTTAGGGGCCGCAATCGGATGATGCGCTTTTTGATACGGGACAAGCACCCTAGCCGATTAGGGTTGACACAAAAAAATATATCAACAAATGAAGATATTAATTTAACACTATTCACGCTTTCGTCACATCAGCCATTGGAGTCCACTGTTGGACATAGTTTATGCCCATAATTGCCGGGCTGGGCAAGCGTATCGGCAACTGCAGGGCGTAGTTTCGCGACGAGGATGCTGCTGCCCATCCCCGAGCTGTGCATTAGATATACCGCCATTTGTCAGTTTTGGTACCTCAGTCACCTCTTACGACATCTGGTACAGAAGGAGGTACTATCATGTCGGTATCACTCGCCCATGATTTATGTAAGGTTTTGTGATAAGGTAATAAAAAATATAATCTAAAATACCTATTAGAGCGCACTGCCTTGCTCTTGGTCAAGGGATATCTCGATGTCTTACTAAATCCGGTAAATATCCAACTTTTTACATGAATACAATATACCTCTTTATAATTTCCCTTTCAAGATAGACACATCATCATTATAGGAACCGTAGAAAGTCTATTGCCGAACAAAAAACCTCCTCAAGAAAAGGGGAATGTTGCCCATAATTATGTACTGTGCTGGGCTGACATAGTTATTTTCAATTTCAAATTCAAATTATTTTCTGCTTGTCACATTACATGAACATGGTGGACAAAATACAGTATAAATTAGAGTTTCATGTGACTGCAAGGGCACTGTCAATGTCACAACTATGTACTAGCTAGCTTTACTAATAATATCCAATTTATATAATCTAGTATACAATAATTTTTTGTTACAATAAATTAACATATAATCTACAATAAAATTAATAACAATAAATAACTGTTTCAGGATATACCGCCATATATCTGTTCCAGTACAACAGTCGCCTCTACTCAGTACTCAGTAGAATAATACCTGGTGTATGACACCTGGTACAGGGGGAGGTACTATTCTACTCTGCCGGTACATCACGGCATTCGTATTAGTGGGTTTTTATATTGTACAGAGTATTTATTTAGAGCCAAACTTTAGACAGACTTATTTTACAATCACTGTCACTTTATGTCGGGATCAAAGATAACCTATTTCCCTACCCTATGACCATTGTTCAGGCTATCTAGCTATATTTATATAGTCATGCTAGCCATTGGAAGTCCGCTGCAAGACATAGCCTCCGCGCTGGGCAAGCATGTTAGCAATCGCAGCTTTCGCGACGAGAATGCTGCTGCCCATCCCCACTCTGTAATATTTAACTTGAGTTGTTTCGGATATTTATATCGTTATCTGTCGGTTCTGCTTCCTTAGTCGCCACTTACGACACCTGGTGCAGTGGGAGGTACTATTCTACGCTGCTGGTAGCTCGCGGCTTATTTATATATATTTCGTTTCGATTATATTTTGCTTATTAAAATAAAAGAGTTGTGGATTTTAAATAAAAAATAAAATAAAATAATTATTTTCTTGATACTCTTTTTTATTAAATAATGTGTCACCCCTGCTGTGTTTTCCCCATAATTAAAATTCCGTCCCTAATTCGGCGGCGCATTACCCGTAATCGGCGCAACCGGCGCCGGTCGCCGGTCGCCGGCCGGCCGGCCCGGTGACGGCGGAATGTTTATTAAAACCGTTGCAAGGGGGATTAACACAAGTGGTGTATTTATTGCATGCAAACAGCATTGACACCATTTGTCTTGTTGATATATGATTTTTTTATTTCACTGAGGTAAAACAATTATAGAGAAAATATATCAAGATCCTTACATGAAGAGCTATATAATCATTTCAGTCATTAAAAGTCCACTGTTAGATAAAAGCCTCCCCAAGGAAGGGGGTATGTTGCTCATAATTGATATAACTGAGGTGTAGTTTGCGCTAGTGAAATTTTCGTTCAAATTTGTTCAGTCATTTAGCAGTTTAACAGTCGTGCGAAAATTTAAAAGCTTGTTTATGTTATAAGAACTGTACATACTTTTGAAAAGTCGTTATTTTGATATTGTCCCCATTATTTTATTTATGATGTCGATGTAGAAAAGATTTAATTCCTATTTGCATCTAAAACATAACACGATGTTAAGCAAATTTGCGGATGAAACTTGACAGGCGTTAGAGGTGCAAACAATACTTTCTCGTACTGTGGACAAGATTTTTTAATTTTGGCCTATGTGTAGTAGTTTTTGCGTGAAAGAGTCACAATCATTCACACTCACACACTGACATATAAGCTATAATACTATAGTTACATTAAAACCAATTTGGTAGTCTTTGGTTGAAAGAGTAACAAACTTACACATTCACAAACTTTCGCATTTATAATATTAGTGTGATGTTTTCTCGTGATAATTTCAAAAAGTTTTGTCCGAATAATAAACGCTCACCGTCATCATATGAGCCGGTCTACTGCTGGAAGGGTTCCTGGAGATATTTTCTATAGGATCGTTTGTATACGGATGAATCCAGTGCGATGACAGGTACCTGTTAGGGTATGCTATACATTTAATCTAGGACCATCCATGCCAGCATCGTGGCGCTGCCTGATCACATTCAACGGAGCGGAGCATCAATAAAAAACGAGTGAAAGAAATACGCTTTGATAAAAATTTGCTGCCCAAAGTCATTATTCCACGCGGACAAAGTCGTGAGCATAGTTAGTTATTATATAAAAACTTTATAATTCCATACATATAAACCAAATGTGCCGTAAGGTACCGGCAGAGTAAAATAGTACCTCCCACTGCACCAGGTGTCGTAAGAACCGACACATGGCGGTTTATCTATCCGAAACAGTGCAGTTTAAATGGACAGGGTGCTGCATTCTGCGATTGCACGATTTTTTATTAACACGCTTGCCCAGCGTGGCAATTTTGGGTAAAATTCCCTCTTTCTTGGAGAGTCCAGCAGTGGACTTTCAATGGCTGGTATAAATGTATAATATAATAGCCCACTAATAGGATCGCGTAGCAAATATAACTTTAATTGTCAGAATCTTGATATATTTCATCACAACTTAGTAAAATTTCTAAAACATAAGATGTTTAGATGAAATTGGTTTGCTCCTTTTTAAATAATTATAAATGATTGAATTTCATTATATCAATTGTAAGTGTAAGTGGATAAAAATGTTATTTGTATTTCAATTAATTGTTTGATCGATTCGAGTTCAAATAAAAAAAATAATAAAAAAATGCATAAAAATGTGTGCGAAACAAATGACAGTTAGTTCTCGAGTATATTTATGTCTTTCTGAACTTTGAATGTAATAAAATAGTTAAAAAGTTCCCGTCCGATTGCACAATAAACAGTCAAACGAATAGGGTACGACCCCTCCTCGTGTGGCACAATAAAATTAGGGTCTTCATGTTTTTGTCACTCGCCCGCTAAATTATTATTTGCTTGATGGATAGCTGCGCAGTTGCCAGTGCAAAATATGTTTTTTAATCCATTTATCATTGTTGAGATTAATTTTAAAATTGCCGCCTTCTTTATAGACCACAGAGTATGTAGCGGAGATTGATTACAATAATCTATGATTTATCTATTTCTCTTATGCATAGAGCTTGTGTGATAGAAGCCACTGTAGGCTATATACGCTTCTAGTGTTAAAATGATCACTGACACGTAATCTCTGATAACTTCGTAATCTGATAGCATTAACATTACTGGGTAATTTGGTTTGCCTTTCAAACCGGCATTGCTAATAATTAGCTAATTACTATCAGTGTAGTCATCACTCATTAAAATATCCTGTGGGTTTATCATCATCGTCATAACAGCCATTGGAAGACCACTGCTGGACATATGCCTCCCCAAGAAAGGAGGAATTTTGCCTGTGTTAGCTGCACTGGGCAAAATGGGGAATTTTGCCCCTAATTGCCGCGCTAGGCAAGCGTGTTGGCAATCGCAGAGCGCAGCTTTCGCGACGGTGATGCTGCTGCCCATACCTGCCCTGTGCATTTGAGCTGCACTGTTTTAGATGGATATACCGCCATCTGGTACCGTAGTCGCCTCTTACAACACCTGGTACAAATCAGGTACTATTCTACTCTGCCGGTATCTCAGAACGAACACAATTATTGATATCATGATAAATATTTGTGTTCGTTCTGCGCTTGGATGATACATATGTATTTAATTATTATATTTGTAATTTCTCTGTTGTGTGATATCCGTAACACAAGTGCTTCAAGGAACTTATTTCGAAGGCAAGTCAACGTATGAGATGTCAAAGGGGATAAATATTACTTTTGTTGGATTTCAATTTCTCAAAACACTGAGGGTGTTTCGGTATGTAACTAAAATTCTCGGGCTTAGGACAAGTCAACTTCAGAATTATGATGGGGGAAGGAGTATCATCTTGTAAGAACTTTCGGACAATGCGGCAAGTGTTAAGAATTACCGCTTTCTGCATAGTGATGCAAATGCTTTCAGATAAGTCCAGGAGGGTTCGCAAGGCATCAAGTAGGTAACTGCGAACCAGGTTGTATGGCATATGAACTGTCCTTGTGACTTTATTTGGCTATATAAATATACAGTTATGTATATATATATACAACTGGAACAGATATATGGCGGTATATCCTGAAACAGTTATTTATTGTTATCAATTTTATTGTAGATTATATGTTAATTTATTGTAACAAAAAATTATTGTATACTAGATTATATAAATTGGATATTATTAGTAAAGCTAGCTAGTACATAGTTGTGACATTGACAGTGCCCTTGCAGTCACATGAAACTCTAATTTATACTGTATTTTGTCCACCATGTTCATGTAATGTGACAAGCAGAAAATAATTTGAATTTGAAATTGAAAATAACCATGTCAGCCCAGCACAGTACATAATTATGGGCAACATTCCCCTTTTCTTGAGGAGGTTTTTTGTTCGGCAATAGACTTTCTACGGTTCCTATAATGATGATGTGTCTATCTTGAAAGGGAAATTATAAAGAGGTATATTGTATTCATGTAAAAAGTTGGATATTTACCGGATTTAGTAAGACACCGAGATATCCCTTGACCAAGAGCATGGCAGTGCGCTTTAATAGGTATTTTAGATTATATTTTTTATTACCTTATCACAAAATCTTACATAAATCATGGGCGAGTGGTACCGACATGATAGTACCTCCTTCTGTACCAGATGTCGTAAGAGGTGACTGAGGTACCAAAACTGATACCAAAACAGATAAGTCCAGGAGGGTTCGCAAGGCATCAAGTAGGTAACTGCGAACCAGGTTGTATGGCATATGAACTGTCCTTGTGACTTTATTTGGCAAATATACAGTTATGTATATATATATATTTACTATTATTGAAAATATACATATATATATATATATGTATATACTAATCACAACTAATGTAATGTAACTAATCACAATAAATGTAATGTAACAATGTGGCGTGCGCTGTTTTAACGTTTTGAGGGAATGAAATGAACTCAAACTTAAAATATTCTTTATTCAAGCAGGCTTACTACAAGCACTTTAGAATTATTGAAATATAATAATATTGTTTAAAAAATATGTAGTACTCAATTCTATTACACTCATAATACTAATGATTCTGAATACACTACGGGATCATAATAGTAAATAAATATGACGTATAATTTGGCGTGGGGTACCGGCAGAGTAGAATAGTACCTCCCCCTGTACCAGGTGTCGTTAAAAGCGACTGAGGTACCAAAGCCGACAGATGGCTGTCACAAAAGCATTCTGCGATTGCCGCTATAGCGTTAGTGCGATCTACAACATTTCCCCTTTCTTGGGGAGGCCTAAATCTAGCAGTGAACTTCCAATGGCTGGCATGATGATGATAGCTAGTAAAATAGATAATCATAAAGTAAAAAGGGGCAAGAAATAGTACCACCGAAACATGTTATTACCTGAGATATTAGAAGTAGAAGAAAGCACAAAGAATGAATTTCGAGAAGCGATAAAGTAATACAGATGTCGTTTGCTCCGTCCGCACAGTCATAAATAGTAGATAATATGTGCCAGATTCAAGAAGATTTGCAGTTCTTAAACCGCGTCTTTTGTTGTATGTGATAATATGTGATAATTAATTGTGATATGACGTATTTGTTGTTAAATATTCATCAACATCATACCAGCCATTGGAGGTCCACTGCTGGACATAGGCCTCTCTAAGAAAGGAAGTATTAAGTAGACGGCAATTATGGGTATATCCCCCTTTTTTGGGAGGCCTGTAGCAGGTATGATGATGTATAGGTGTATTTTTTCTAATTAAAATCATTATCTTTTAGGACGTCAGGCAATGCGTAGTATAGTATACACACACGTCTTGATATGAATATTTTATAAAAAAAATCTTTATTTTCTATCTGACTAAAATAAAGTAATCTCTTGGCGCATAATTTGGCAAGAAACAATACTGACTTAAATGTGTTTATTTATTCTGAAAGAATGTTTAATTAATATCATGTTTCATTAATAATTCAGCATTTTTCGAACCAAAATGGTTTTAAAACGAGGGTATGTTAAAAACGTTTGTCATAGGGTGTCTAGTGCACTTGCAATAAGTTGGAAGATATCTATATTCCATTGTAGTTTGCTTGGTGATATAAGATTTAAGAGTATCCGAATTTCCTTATAAGATATCGTCATCATCATCATATCAGCCATAAGACGTACACTGCTGGACATAAGCCTCCCCAAGTGATCTCCAATAGGTTGTATAGGCCGGTTGTATGCGGCCTGTGTCTAGCGCGATCCTGCGGTTTTAGTCAGATCGTCTGTCCATATTTCGGGTGAACGCCCTACGCTGCGCTTGCCGGTACGTGGTCTCCATTTCTGAACCGTAGGACTCCATCGGCCATTGATTCTGCGTACCAGATGCCCCCCCCCCCCCCACTGCCACTTCAACTTACTAATCCGCCGGGCAATATCGGTAACATTGGTTCTGTTACGAATTATCTCATTCCTGATTCGATCGCGCAGTGAAAGAGATCTATGTGGTGTAAAAGATGATGTTGTGACAACAATAGAGAAAGGAATGTTGTGATAGACAGTACAGTTTGGACATGTAGAAAGGATGGATAAAAGTAGATTGACTGCACAAATATATAATAATAATAATAAATTCCCACAACATCTCATACATTGACCTGACTCCGTGGTAAGTCGCTTAAAGCACTTGTGTTACGGACGCCAGACAACAGAGGAATCACAAATATACAACTTAAATACATATATTTTACACCCATACACAGAGCAAACACAAATATCATCATATGAATATTTGCTTTGGGTGGGAATCGAACCCATGACCCCTGGTGCACAAGACAGGATCACTACCATCTGCGCCATCGGGCCCGTCGGCGTATAGAGCGGAAGTGAACAGAAGAGTTGGTACAGGACGACCATGGTGAACATATCTTAACCAGGTAGGAGAGGTATTAAAGAAGGGCCAGGTCAGAAGTACAAATAATAAACGAACATGTATAAAAGGACTAATGCGAGTAAGGGAAGCGAAAGAGGTATGCCAAGATCGTAACAAGTGGAGATCCATAGTCTCTGTCTACCATAAACGAACACAGGCGGGATGTATGCACCTGTTAAAAGACTATTCAAGTGAGAAAAATGAGATAAAATAAATTATAATGCCATGTCCATGGCATTTCCTGAGTTCTTGGCGCAGTATTGGAGGCAGATTATGATATTAAATTGTTTCACGTCGAGTGAGAGGGCGGGGAAGGGGGGGGGGGGGGGCGGCAGGCACGGAGCGAGGGCTTATTATTAACGTGAAAGTTCGTTGGGATGGATGGATGTACCTACGTCTGGAATTTCATGCAAGAATTATACAGGTCATAATCAGATTTAAATATTCGTAATTCTATTTCTTTTTAAAAACATACATATATCTATGTTTTTATTTATTTATTTTTTTAATATTTAATAGCACAAAACAATTTAAAATTGTGCCAGGAGATAATGTTTTGCTTGTCAAAAAATATCAAACTGCGTGTATTAAAAAAAACTTACAAATGATCAAATAATTATAGAAGTTTATCTAGTTAGGTTATTTTAGTATATCTAATGTCTTATTACACTATTTAGCCGTAAGGTACTGGCAGATAAGAATAATAATAACTTTATTCAACAACAAAAGGAAACTTAAACTAAAATACACTTTGATACTTAAGTACCTAAACTAGGTCTAGCCTGTTCTTATAGGCACCTATGCTCTGTAGTGTGCATGTAGGTATGAATACGTGTGTATATAGTCAATATAATATAATACAAGGTTTGTTAATAAAACATATTATTTACGTATATATTACATAAATACATAGAATATGAAGCTATACTGTGTATATAGAATATACATATACAATAATAGTAACAATAAATATAGTCCAGTCTAGCATAGTATTGTAAGCAATTCCTCTGTCTTGTTGAAGTCCAATAACCAGAACCGATAGATGGCGGTATATCCATCCGAATTAGTGTAGCTGCTGATCATCTCCACCCTGTGCATTTGAGCTACAATGTTGCGGATGGATATAGCGCCACCTGTGGGTTAGGTACCTTAGTCACCTCTTACGACACCTGGTACAGGGGAAGGTACTATTCTACTCTGTCAGTACCTCTATTCTAGTTGATTCAAACTTCTTTTAGGTATTGATGAGAGTATCATTTATAAAACCGAGGAATTTACCATGAAAATAATACTTTGTTTCTAAATTACTTGAAAGGAAATATCTATGAACTATAATTTTACATCAAGAATGAATTTTGGGTCAATTTTCCTATTCGAAGGTAATATGGGTTCAATGGGGACAATAAAACGTTGATAATAAGAGAAATTAAAAAAAGAAACGAGCACAGACAAGAGTACAACATGTTTTTGTCAACAAAACGTTTCCAATAATTGCATTAATGTCACTCTTGGCGTCATACCCAAAATAAATATGTTTTGTTCTCATTTTAAATGAACAGTGCCAGGATTTTTTATGCAGCATTCATTTAAAATTTTAAGTCAATTACATTGAACTTAGGGAGTATAAAACTGCAACAAATATACTACTAGCTAGTGTATCAGTAGATTAATCTCAATTCCGATGTGATGGATGCGTTTTTTTTAGTAAGGTTTCAGGCAACTGCAAATTTAATATCTAGTTTGTATGGAATTAGTTGATTTCAAATCATTATCATTATAGCAGCCGGTAAAAATCCACTGCTGGACATAGGCCTTCCCAAGTAATCTCCAATAGGACCGGTTGTATGCGGCCTGCGTCCAGTGCGGTTCTGCTGTTTTAGTCAGATCTTCTGTCCATATTTCGGGTGAACGCCCTACGCTGCGCTTGCCGGTACGTGGTCTCAATTTCAGATGGATATACCGCCATCCTTCGGTGCCGGTACTTCAGCCGCCTCTTATGACACCTGGCGCAGGGGAAGGTACTATTTTACTTTGCCGGTACCTCACGGTCACAATCTAAATCGGGCATAACCTTACGTTAATACAAATAATTTTGTATTAAATTAAAACAAAACAGAGAATATTATTTTATAACACCTGAAGCTGGAGATGGCAAATGGATTTGGTTTAGGTATACATTACTGTATCTGGGTATAAACATACAGCTAAACTTACGAACAGACTTGTTTCTGCAGTCAAAGTAATGAATAAGATTCCTTAAATAAGGGACGCTCAAAGATCGCGATTTGTCTACTTTCGTTATTTCCATAGCGTTAATGTAACTGGCATTAATGTTATATTTTATTCAGAAAAATAAAACGGTTGATAACGAGTTAAGTTAATAATAAAAATTGATGTTGTAGAAATCACGTTCAGTTCGCGATTTAAAAATGTAAATAAATTTTTGTGTTTGCGCAGGCCCACTGCACCAGGTGTCGTAATAGGCGAATAAGGTATTAAAACTGATAGATGTCGGTATATCCATCCGAAACAGTGTAGCCAATGCACAGGGCGGGGATAGACAGCAGCATCCCCGTCGCAAAAGCTGCGCTGTGCGATTGCTAACACGCTTTCTCAGCGCGGCAATGATGAGCAAAAAACCTCCTTTCTTGGAGAGGCCTACGTCTAGCAGTGGACTTTCAATTATGCTGGTATAATGATGATTTCAGATTTAATATTTGGCATCTCTTAACCCTGAGCCCTAAGGGACATTTATTTATTAACATAATATTTGTTAAAAAATATAGACCCTCAAAATATAGGTCCCCAAAAAAAATAACTCAGGACATCTATATTTTAGTTAGTGGATAAAAAATAAGAAAAGTGTACGCAAGTATAGGTGAGAAAAGAAAAACCACTTACACGAAAAAGTTATTAAGACATTTCTAGTCCATCCCTGCGTCAATCAAAGGCTTTCCCGACCGCAAATCACTGCGAAACCACACCCCCTAAATCTAGCCCCGCCTCACCCCGCGCACGCGCGTTTCCAACCAATGAGACGCCATTTTCCCCACCCTCTATCGCACCATCGACAGTCATGCACCCCAATTGACCGCTTTGCACAATGTCATTTTTTTCCCGCTAAACCGATCGCGCCGCGCATAGACCACGCCCTGACAATTTTAAATTTTCCCATTTAATCATAAACCGCAGGCAATCGGGCTTAGGTCGTCAGTGATTTCGCTCGTCTCATTCTTACAAATTAAACACTAATTAACCATCTGATTAACTCATTACTTAAATCTCAATACTTCTATAACGTTCCTTAAATTGTTACGTTTATTTGAAAAATTTACCGCAGTGATTTAAAAAAAAAGTGTTTCAAATGAAAATGGAATGCGAACTCTTTGGTGGCAATTGAAAAAATAAAAATGATGGAGCAACGTCCGAGTGCGATTTACCCGGCAAATTTGACCGACTTGCTAGCTGTGTCGACGTATCAGAACGTGACTATTGACGGCGAAGAGAAATACAATGGAGACTTTGCCGACGCGCGCTACACCGACAACGCGGAGCGGTCGTCCTCGCCGGTGTCCACAACGGACGACGCGGACAGCCAGTCCGCGTTCGGCGTGGATTTGACAGGCAAAGGCACGAATTTGGCGGGAAAGTCATTCACCATCGCCGCCATTTTGGGCCTGAGTAACGCGGAGGAAGATGTCATGAACCTGAGCGTCCAGGAACGGCTGCAGGAGAACCAGAGGCAGCTGCAGAACTATTTGTACGGGGGTCATGACGTTCAGAGGTTGAACGATGGGTTCTGTCGGAGTATGGTGCCGTCGGCGTTGAGGCAAGGTAAGTATTTTAGCACAAAAAATTTTTGTAATGTGTTAAATATATGATATTATTGTTACAGGAGCAAGTTGCTAATATTTTTGTAAATAAATATTGATGGTTGTTTTTGGTGTGCTGCACTTATACACCATCAAAATATTCTATTAGAATTCATAGATTTAGAGAATATATTTGGCATGTTATGTTTATTCAAGTCAGTACGTGTCTTCGTCTTTCGTTATTTGAACTAAAATAATAAATTATGATAAGCTTATTATATTGGTTGTGAGGTACCGGTAGAGTAGAATAGTACCTCCCTTCTTGCCAGGTGTCGTAAGAGGCGAGGTACCGGAACCAACTGAGGCGGTATATCCGAAACAGTGTGGCTCAAATGCACAGTGTATGGGCAGCAGAATCCCCGTCGGAAAAGCTGCACTCGATTGCCAACACGCTTGCCCAGCGCGGCAATTATGGGCAAAATTCCCCCTTTCTTGGGGAGGTCTATGTCCAGTAGTGTACGTTTTACGGCTGATATGATTATGATGAAGTTTATTTATAAATGCAGGTGAGATTTGATAAGTTTTTACAATCAAAGCAAATCGGAACGATATCCTGATAATAAGACGATAGAAGAAGATATAATCAATTAAATTAATATTGTCAAGAAAACATGGTCGTCGGTCACTTTTAAAATTTTTAATTACATCCGTAAATAGATTAAAATTTTTGGTTTTGTACAAGCAGGTAAACGCTTTGATAGACGGTTTTCATTTTATTAGTCATTTGAAGTCCACTGTTAGACATAGGCCTGCCCGATAAACCACCCAGTGCATTAGAGCTACACTGTTACGGATGGATATATAAACATACCGCCTGTCGGTATACCTGTCGGTTCTGATACCTTAGTCACCTCTGACAAAACTTGGAACAGAGGGAGCATAAATAGATGGATTTAAAGGTGCGTAATAGCCGAGATGAAGGAATAGGTAGAAAAGAATAAGGAATAGGTATTAGTGACAATTTTTATAATGATAATTTTTCTTCAATAAAACAAAAAAACTACTTTTAAAGTTGAATTATATCGCCTCCTCAATTATATCGTTTGATTTCAGACTATATAATACTAGATGTGCCCGCGACTTCGACCGCGTGGAATAGGTTTTTTGGGTACCATACCTCTTTAGTAAAGAGTCTTTACCTTAACTTATATAAACTTTTCATGTCATCGAAAAATAAGTTTCAAGTTTCCAGCTCTAAAAATAGCGATACTTCTATACAACTTTTATTCCCCCCTTTTCGACCCCTTACACCCCTTATTTCGAATTAAAAATAGCTTATGCCCTTTCTCAGAGTCTAAAGATTGTCTGTGCCAAATTTCATTAAAATCGGTTAAAAGGTTTAAGCGGGAAAGCATATCTAAGAGACAGACAGAGTTACTTCCGCATTTACAATATTAGTACGGATTAAAATACACAAATCAATCTAAACATCAATCCGTTATTGATTCACTTAATTGCTTTTCGATGCGCACTCTATCGACTTCCATTAACAGCAATATTGCTGTACTCACATTTATAATCTTTAAACAAAATACCTATTTATCCGAACAAGAAGCCTATAAACGAACCCGTCATAATTGTTCTTACAAACTAGACAAATGTAAGTTTAAATTAACGTTTGTCTGCTAACCTGAATTTGTAACATTTAATAATGGGTGCAATTGATTTAACGATATATCCCTTTACTATATATTATATGAGGTACCAGTAGAGCAGAATAGTACCTCTACCTGTATTAGGTGTCGTAAGAGGCGACTAAGGTATATAACCATAACCGACAGATGGCGGTATATCTATCTGATACAGTGTATCTCAATGCACAGGGCGGGGATGGGCAGCAGCATCTCCAACACGAAAGCTGTAGGGATTAGCAGCTGCCTCCCCACCGCGAAAGCAGCGCCCTGCGATTGGCAACGCGCTTGCCCAGTGCGGCAATTATGGGCAAAATTTCCCTCATTTATTGGGGAGGCCTATGTCCAACATTGGACTTTCAATGGCTGGTATGATGATATCAAAACTAGCTGTCCCGGCAATCGTTGTTCTGCTATATAAACGATATAAAATGATTAAATTACTAAAACAACTACACAAGTAGAGGTTGGTGATAGAAGGGTAAAGATTTATGGTCGTAGGTACGTATTTTTAATGCCACATAATAAAAAAATATAAAATACTTTTTTGGGGTCAACACTCTTTATCACTTATAGGTTTCAAAAATAGATCGATTCTCAGACTTTCTAAATATGCATAAAAAATTCAAAAGAATCGGTCAAACCGTTTTGGAGGAGGACGGGAACGAACATTGTGACAAGAATATATATATAAGATTTATATATAAGATGTATAGAGTCCTTACAAACTCGTTGATAAAAAAATGCATGTTTTGAATATGTAGGGATAAGTATAGGTATAAAGATGTTAACAATATATCGTTTACCTAAATGGCCTATGGCCGCCATGACACACAGAGTAACTCAGGTTTAGGTTTAAAGATTCTTTATTTCTCAATAAAAATTGAATAATTAAATACTTGAGAACAGCATGTACAAATTTGGTAATTTTTCATTATAAATAATTAGTCGTTCATACAGATCAATTTTATGAAAAGCATTGGTTCAAAATGTGGTCCAGTCCAGCAAAAAAAGGTATGTAAATAGGTAAACATGCAACATAGAAAAAATATAATAATTTCCACAATATCTCATACATTGACCTGATTCCGTGGATAGTCGCTTAAAGCACTTGTGTTACAGACATTAGACAGAAGAATCATAAATATACTACTTAAATACATATATTTAACACTCTGATTCAGGACATATTCATCATACCAGACATTGGAAGCCCACTGCTGGACATAAGCCTCTTCAAGGAAGGAGGTTTTTTGCCTATAATTGATGCGCTGGGTAAGCGTGTTGGCAATCGCAGAGCGCCGCGTTCGCGGGATGCTGCTGTCCATCCCAAACTTATGCATTCGAGCTATACTGTCCGCAGCTACCGCCATCTTTCGGTTTTAGTACCTTAGTTGCCTCTTTCGACACCTGGTACAGAGGGAGGTACTATTCTGCTGTGCTGCTATCTTACAGCATCTTTTTAGTTTAAGCCGATGAATAGATTTTGATGAGATTTGAATAGAGGACATATACCGCTTTTATATACAATAGGAAAGGACATACTAATACATGTTTAACACCCAGACACAGATCTACACAAAGAATTATAAAAGTCATCTAACACAGATCATTTCATTATGCCCACCTTAATCTGCCGGCACCAGACGAGTCTTAAAACTAAGTTTACTGCTGGTTCAATACGCCACCCACCAGAAAGGAACCAGCAAGAAAATCTAGTGATAAAGGTGCCACCAACACCACCAATGTAGTAGTTAGCGATAATGAAACCCCACCGGCGTCGGCGCCAACAAACCATTGTCTTAAAGCTGGTGGTTAAAGCAGTTCAATCCCAAGCAGTTTTATCGTTGACGTAATTTTTAACGCAATAGACTTTGGAGATAAGCTATTTTTAAAATTTTTAGTTTTCATTTTATACAAAGGCTAGATATAAATGTTTGTCCTGATTGGGGATCGAACCTACGATCTTTGTCGCAACTATAGCATCTGTTATCTACATAGCAGTTTATTTTAATAAATTGTTAAAATAATTCAGATTCTAAGTAAAATTATATCTCGTTACCGTGACAGTTTTAATCCTGTTCTTGAGTAAAACATCATCTTTACAGCCATTGGAAGTTCACTGCTGGACACAGGCCTACCCAAGAAAGGGGGGATTTTGTCCATGATTGCCGCGCTGGGCAAGCGTGTTGGCAATCGTAGAGCGCAGTTCTCAGGACGGGTATGCTGCTGCCCATTCCCGTCCTGTGTATTTAAACTACACGGTCTCGAATAAATATACTGCCATCTATCGGTTCTGGTGCCTTAGTCGTCTCGACACGACACCTGGTATAGAGAGTGAACTATTCTACATTTCCGGTACCTCACTTGGGTAACACGTATTTTTTCCCATTTAAACTTCCCAAACCGGGTGATCTCGTGCGCGAAATGTGGTCATGACAATTACAAATTTGCCTGGTCGTTTCGGAAATTAGCCCTAACATTAGATTCGTCTCATTCATCATCATTATATCAGCCATTAGAAGTCCACTGCTGGACATAGGCCTCCCCAAGAAAGGGGGAATTTAGTCCATAATTGCCGTTGGCAATCGTAGAGCTGCAGCTTTCACAACGGGGGTGCTGCTGCCCATATCCACCTTGTGCATTTGAGCTGCTCTGGTTATAATGGATGTACCGTCATCTATTGGTTTTGGTACCTTAAGTTACCTTAGTTGCCTCTTACGACACCTTGTACAGGGGGAGATACTACTTTTCTCTGCCGGTACCTCACGGCAAACCTGATTTTATAGAAACTAATGTAGGTCAGTGACTGAAATTCCAGGGTAATTATGTACATGCCAGTAGTAAATATCAATAATTAAATAGGTAAAAGTAACCATTATATATTTAGAAAACAGTTTCCATAATACTCATACTACTACATTTGTGCATACTGTATTATGAAAAAGAAGTATTTAAGATATTGTAACGATGCTTCGAACAAATAAATTATTATCTATCATTTTACCGGATATAAATATTGCCTCTTCATCATACTGTTATCATCATTACATCAGTACTGCACCGATTTGAAAAATCCATCCGAAACAGTGCAGCTCAAATGCACAGGGCGGGAATGGGAAGCAGCACCCCGGTCGCGATAGCTTCGCTATGCGATTGCCGACACGCTAGCCCAGCGCGGCATTTATGGGCAAAAAACTTCGTGTTCTTGGAGAGGCTTATGCCATGCAGGCATGATGAGGATGATAATAAAAAGCTTTGATGTAATATTGTAGGATAAAGAAAAGGATGCTCTTTGGCTATTGTTAAGGAAGAAAACGTCGTAGCAATGAATATGTATTTTATAAAACATAGAATTACTTACGAAGAGACATCCAATAATTTCAATGCTACTCTCACCCTTCAAACCGAAATACTGCAATGCAAACACTGCTCTTTGGCGGAGATATGAGTCGTTTAAAGCAATTGTGTTACGGACATGAGACAGCAAAGGTATCACAAACAGAATACTTAAGTACGTATTATATATGAAATCGAAAAGGGAATACAGGAATGCGACTTTGGCAGAAATTTGAAAAAAACACACATTTACAACCAACCAACGCAGTCAAACTTTGTAAGAGATCTAAATATCAACGCAGGGCCTAGACTATTATGGGTAGAAACTTGAAATTTTGCACAGAGGTTCCTTTTTTAAGTAAAATGGCACTAAAAAGGATTTTTGAAAATTTACCCCTATAAAATCTATGCTTTTTCTATACTAGTTTTATAAAGCTGAAGAGTATGTTTGAACGCTTACGCTTGTTAATCATAATCGGAAATTTCTTTCCGTGTTGGATAGGCCATAAATCAGAAAAGGCTATGGGTTATATAACATTACGCCAAGACAAATATATAAAGATGAATGTCGTTTGCACCCCAAACGCCTGCCAACTTTTATCCGTAAATCTACTTTTAATCGTGTTGTGTTCGATATGCAGACAGGAACGAACCTTTGTCTTTGTATAAAATCACTTATTTTGTGGACTCTCACCCTAAAACACCAAATTTGTGCAACTTCATTCGAATATTATAACAGTTTGTGTGATTGGAGTCTGTTCTGTTACCCGCAGAGCCAATTTTAATTAATTATGGTACCTACGTATAAAGATAGATAAGTGCGATTGAAAAAGAAAATAGGCTATTCGAAGTAGGTACTAATCATTTATGTGCAGACGAAATCGCAGTCATCAGCTATTTAGTATTGATCATTGTCATAAAACACATATACAAATGTAAAATATTTTTTTGAGAATTATCCCTTAAGGGGGTCAGTGAAATGTGCAACGTCAGTATGATAGTTCTACAGCTTAAGGTGAAGATGAATTACCCTGATATTTAAATCACCATGTCTGCGGTGGCACGATCACTATCGGACATTAATCTCCCCAAGAGGCTATCTAGCGCTGACATTTTTGCCCGTAATCGCCATGTTGGACTGGCGTGTTGTATCTGAACTGCGCTGTTGCGGATGAATATATCGCCGTCTGATCGGTCTGGTAGCTCAATCGTTTACTAAATCAGGAGAAGTACATATTAATCTACTTTCAATATGTCTATAATCCCAACATCGCATACATTGACCTGACTCCGTGATAAATCGCTTAAAGTATTTCTGTTATAGATATCAGATGACAAAGGAATTACAAATATAATACTTAAATACATATATTCAACATCCAGACACAGAACAAACACATTTGCCGAATAAAACCTGCGCCATCGCGCCAGTCAATTACCGGAAATACCAATGATATCGTTCTTTTTCTTAAATTAGGTTCCGAATTCAACCGACTGCTTTATTAGAACTCGTTGGATGTTCGCAACAGACTATATTTTAAAAAGCACAATGGTCATACAATCCATAGTTAGTATCACAATTACTCACTAGATGGTGTTAGTAGTAACTTTATTTTGATACTTAAAATATATTTCTATTTACTAACACCCCCCCTTTTCAAAATAATAATAATAATAACTTTATTCAACAACAAAAGGTAACTTAAACTAAAATACATTTTGATACTTAGGTACCTAAACTAGGTCTAGCCTGTTCTTATAGGCACCTAATAATATTTCCTAATATCTATATACTATAAACATATGATACCAAGCATGTTCATGAATTTATAATGCTTTAAATGACACATACCCTTTGTTAGCAGGTCAGCAGGCATTTTTGATATAAGTACGTAGTCAACAAATTGTTTAAAGATATATACATATTTATACTTTATTTTTAACTTTGTCAAGTAAATTATTTCATTGTTATATGTTTTTGTGAAACGTGCAAAAAGTATGTAATTCAATGGCTTGGCTTGACTTTATATCTCTGGTGATGCTGAACGTCGTTGATGTTTGAGTAATGAAGCAATAGGCGCAGTTATATTACGACACCAAATTACACTCACAACTCCTACTGAATCTTTAACAGCAAAGTTGCTAGACGTTGTTATTATACCACTTAGTAGGCACGAGTCAATTTCATGTGCCAATGATTAAAATTGAACTGTCTAATGAAAATTATTTTTGTGTTATTTTTCATTTATTTTGTAAAAAACGTGTGATTTAAGTGCACTATTCAATGAATTGCTTGCCTCCATATCCCTGGTAATGTTGAACGCCGTTGACCCTTGAGTAATGAAGCAATAGAGTCATTAATACAAAGCCACCAAATTACACTCACAACTCTCACTACATTTTTATCAGCAAAGTTGCTAGACATTGTTATTATACCACTTAGTAGGTACTGGTCAATTTCGTGTATAAATGATTTAAATTTATATCATCATCATACCAGCCACTAAAAGCCCACTGCTGGGCATAGACATCTCAAAGAGAGGAGCTTTTTTGCCCAGAAATGCCGCGCTGGGCAAGCGTATTGGCAATTGCAGAGAGCAACCTTCGTGACGGAGATGCTACTACCCATCCCCTCACCTGCCCATCACTCTGTGCATTTGAGCAGCATTGTTTCGGATATAACGCCGGCTGCATGGATGTACCGTCATTTGTTGGTTCTGGTAACTTAGTCGCCTCTTACGACACCTGGTGCAGCGGGAGGTATTCTACTCTGCCAGAACCTCACGGCACAAAATTTTGTGTCTACTGTAAATTATTTCAGTGTTATCACTATATTTTATTTGTAAAAAGATATGTATAAAGTGCACTATTCAATGAATTGCTTGCCTTCATATACCTGGTAAAGCTGAACGTCATTGACGTTTGAGTAGCAAAGCAATAGGGTCAGCAATACTAGGATATTCGATTATTTTAATGATAATTTTATCATAGCTTTAAGGCAACGGTTTGTTAGTGTTGACGCCAATAGAGGCTCCATTAACACTAACTATTTAGTATTGATGGAACCTCTATCACTACCAGTTTTTCTTGTAGGTTTCTTTCTGGTGGCTCGTGTGATGAATTTGCATTAAACTTAGATTTAAAACCCGTCTGGTGCCGGCATACTAGTGTAAGGTAGGCCTAATTTAAATATTAGACGGCTCTTACTATCCCGTCGGGTCAAAAGGTCATCAGTATTATAAATATAATACAATTTAATACTTTCAATAATATTTCTAATTATTATATTGATCTTGACGATTCGAAAGTGCTTGTTATGGGCCTACTTGAGTATAGAATATTTTGTTTGATTTTATTTGACACCAAATTACACTCATTACTTCTACTACATTTATATCGGCAAAGTTGCTAGACGTTGTAATTATACTATTTAGTAGGCATTAGTCAATTTCATTGTGGTTTGACGTTTTCTCACGTCATGCAGAAACGCGGTCGAGCGGGATAAAAAGTATCCTATGTTAGTCTCCTGATTCTAAACTACCTCCCCATTAATTTTCAGGCAAATCGATACAGCCGCTTTTCAGTTATTATTATACATACATACACATAATAAATACATTTTATAAATTATTCTAATAACAAATATGCATTTCATAAAAGAGACATGTTCGACCCCAAGGTCCCCAGAATGCTTGCAGCATTTCCACGCTGCACAGCAAGCGAGATCCTCCGCATCAGAAAAGCCGGAGCGGTAGTCCAAACCTCGGTCCACCAAACGCCTTCCTAATTCTTAATTATAGATATATAATATATCTATAATTAAGAATTAGGCATATATATATATATATTATTCTCACAAAATGACGTTGCGTCTCCGTGTATTAAACATTCGACTTTTCTGTATTTCTCATTATAAGGGAAGAACCTGGCCAGTATCTAATTATTCCTCTTCTAGTAAAACAGTGTAGAAGAGGAGAAACAAGAAATCATAAATGAAATAATAACAAGGGAACATTTATTAACTCCAAGCCGTTTAATCATCGCACGACCCGGAATTTCCATGACCGTTGTGTCCTTTGGACTTGTCAAGCGCCATACCGCCAGCCAAGGTGGCGATAGTCAGCACTAGTCCGATGCCGAAACCGCGGAAGAAAGTGCTGCGGGCCCGGGACCAGCGTGTGCCGAAGCCTGGGTGGTACCTGGGGATTTATATCTGATGTAATAAAGACACGGAACTTACTCTTTACGCGCGAACTAGCGTCCAAATCAATCAACACGGCAATTATACCACTTGTAGGCACAATTCAATTTCATGTTCAATGATTTAAATTTATGCCATTCATCATTGAAAATCCACTGCTAGACATAGACATCTCCAAGAGAGCAGCTTCATTGGACAAGCGCAATCAACCAATCGCAGAGAGCAGCTTTCGTGACGGGGATGCTACTGCCCATTACAGGCGAACTAGCGTCAAAATTCGGCTATTTAATTTGACTCTCTTTATATCTATATGGTACCAGCAGAACAGAATAGTACCTCCCCCTGCACCAGGTATCGTAAGAAGTGACTGAGGCACCAGAACCAACAGATAGTGTAGCTCAAATGCCCAGAGCAGGAGATGGGCAGCAGCGTTCCCGTCGCGAAAACTGCGCTCTGCCATTGCCAACACGATTGCCAAGAGCGGCAATTATGGGCAGTGGACTTACAATGGCTGATATGATGATGACGATCAATGATAATAGTCTCGGGTTACAGCCCCATACGAACACTGATGGGCATAGGATTTCTAATAGGAGTGATAATATAATGTTTGCGTCCAAAATGGAGGCGTTTTTTAGTCAGATTTAGTCAGATTGTCTATCTACCGTGTGGGTTGCTATGCTTGCCGGTACGTGGTCCTTATCCCAGAACCTGACGACCGATAGCAACGGTCATCAGTTCGTTTTATTTTTCTTATTTTTATTAGACAAATCGACAAACAAGCATACAGTCCGCATTATATTAAGTGTCACTGCAGCCTATAAACGCTCATAACATCACAACGAGTGAAACCTCTTTTGAGAGCAATTAATTGTTTTGGGACCAAATTATCGGCTAGAATATACCTTGTTCGAATACTTCTCGTTGGGAACACATATTTTTTTTTATTATTATACTAGGATGACAAACAATGATCAGTCCGGGTGACAGTACGCGTCTCCGCAGCCTATAAACGCTCCTTATATTACAAGTAAGTACGTTGTAATACTTGTGATTTGAAGATGCTATGGCACATTACCCAGTAATTTCGCTGCCTTTCTCATCATTCAAACCGGAACACAGCAATGCGAACACTGCTGTTTGGCGGTGAAATAGGTGAAAGTGAGGTACCAATGCAGCAATGCAATTTATTCTTCATGTAGAGACAATGATGTCGGACAAAAATATATCGATGTATTGGAACACTATTTGTGATATTCTAATTATCACCTATGTAGTAAAGACTAACCATTTCCAATCGTGACATATTCGCTAATTTTGATTTAGAGATTAAAAATGGCATTTTGTTTTCGCATTGTGTTACAATTACAAAATAAACATATATATTAAAAAAAAACTAATTTGGAGATAACATTATTTGATTTTGGAATGTTTACATGATAATACATTCACCGAACACTTAATACATTGACTAGACTCCGTGATAAGTAGCTTAAAGCACTTGTGTTGCGGACATCAGATAATAGAGGAGTCACATATAAAATGTATAGTTTAGATAGCTTTATAAGGCTTCTACTTTCGGGTTTTCTCTTACTCAATTCCATCGTCAAACAGCAGCGATCACTTTGCCCTGTTCTTTTCCATAGAAATAGTGAGGCAAAAATTTGATATCATGTCCTTTAATTACTTAAACGTTAGTGGTATCCGTGCAATGACACTATTTGTTTGTTAAACTGGTAGTACAAAAATATGGATCCACATATGTGTCATAATACCTCCACGCTTCGTTTCTGATCCAAGGGTCACGGAGCCCTTTCTTCGCGAGAGCTTTTTCAAGTTGTTCCAGCTGCGGTATACCTTTGATTTGGAACTGGCGGTAGTCGGGGATTTTGTATGGAGGCTCTTTACAATGCCCTCCCATCTCTAATAGCTTTATATAGAAATTCAGACCTTATTCTTGCCTTAATGTCAACCTTTCTTTATTGTTGTCAAATCCGTCAATGTCTCATTCGATCATTGTTCATTGACACGTAATAGGTGTCAATAAACAATGAATTTGTAACGGACATAGAGAAAAAGAAACAAAAAAGGACGACTGTATTCCATAAAATATTTTCTCAACGGGCAATTAGGTTCTTCAGGATCTGTTACTGATTAAATATCAACGATCCTGCCATAAAATATAAAATATCAATGATTAAAATAGTTCAACGAGCTATGAAGAAGGCAATGCTCGGAGTCTCATTGTGCGATCGAATCAGGAATGAGGAGATTCGCAACAAAGTTACCGACAGTCCTGGGCGGATTAGTAAGTTGAAGTGGCTGTGGGCAGGGCACTTATCACGCAGAACCGATGAACAATGGAATCGTAAGGCTCTGGACTGGAGACCACGTACCGGCAAGCGCAACGTAGGGAGTCCACCCGCAAGATGGACAGACGGTCTGACTAAAACCACAGGATCGCGCTGAACAGAGGCCGCATACAGTTTCTTATTAGAGATTACTATGTTCAGCAATGAACGTTTTAAGGATGATGTGATAATGATGATGATAATGCTGCCATCGTTTGTTGGAAGTTATTTAGAAAATTATTTGGGCAATACCTGTGAAGCACAGAAAAAAATATCCTAAAAAACTAGTTACATAATATAAATTAAGATTAAAAATATGAAATATCATCATCATCGTATCAGCCATTCAAAGTCGACTGCTGGACATAGGCTTCTCCAAATAAGGAGGCTTTTGGGAGGCCACACTGACGGAGATGCTGCTGCCCATCACCGACCTGTGCATTTAATCTACATTGTCTCGGATGGATATAACACCATCTGTCGGTTCTGTCACCTTAGTCGCCTCTACAACACCTGGTGCAGTGGGAGGTACTATATTACTCTTCCGGTACCTCATAGCCAATGCTTTTCTAATTATGTTTTGCCGAATCCTAATTCTATTCTTGACAGCATAAGGGATTATTTATTTGATGTGTGTTGGCACTAAATTTGTTTTGATTGCTGCATAATTAATAGAATTTGCTTAAATATAATAATTCATTGCCACACTTTCTTCCCGAAGCTTTCGCTACGGGGATGCTGCTGCCCATCCACGCCATGTGCATTTGAGCTGTAATGTTCTGGATGGATATACCACCATCTGTCGGTTCTGCTTCCTTAGTCGCCTCTTGCCACATCTGGTACGTGGGAGGTACTATTCTACTCTGCTTATACCTCACGGCACGGATCTCCTCCTTTCTGATCGATTGCGCAAAAAGACTGCGAGCATTGCCCTCTCTATAGCGTGTTAGGCTATTTTCAGTTGGCTCATAAAGCTAATAGACCATGTTTCGCTGCCATATGTCATCACTTGTAACACATTGGTCGAAGATTTTCGACTTGAGACACTGAGGTATGTCGGACGGAAGATTTTTCGAAGTTCACCAAACACTGCTCAGCCGAATTGCATTCGGCGGTTGACCTCTTTCTTGAAGTGGGACATTTCTGACTGGACTATCTGTCTTACAACTTTAACAAGCGAGTTTTCAACTCATAATGGGGTAGAACATAATATGGCATAATTTCAATTCCTCAAAATATAGCCCGTTGTACGAGCGTCAGAATATAGATAGAGGCTAGAAACTATACTGTTCGTATGCAATTTTTTACACAACTATATACCGCCAAAGTAGTACCTTCCCCTGTACTTAAACCGATAGATGGCGGTATATCCATCCAAAACAATACAGCTCAAATGAATAGGGCTGGGATAGGCAACAACATTCCCGTCGCGAAAGCTTCGCTCTGCGATTGCCCACACGCTTGCCCAGCGCAGCAATTATGGGCAAAATTCCCCCGTATTTTCAATGGCTGATAGATTGACTGCTGGACATATGCCTCCCCAATAAAGGAGGAATTTCACTCATAATTGCTGTGGTGGTGACAATCATAGAGCGTAGCTTCGCGATGGGAATGCTGCTACTTATCCAAACCCTGTTAAATTTAAACTGCGCTGTTTCAAAAGGTTGTGCCCGTTCTGGTACCTCAGTCGTCTCTTACAACACCTGGTACCTCCTGCACTACTCTATTCTATTCTGAGGTGATATTGCGCGTGTGACACGGTTATTTGATAAGCTGTATTCTTTGCAGACGGCGAGCGGCCTGAGCTGAGGCCCCAGGTGGGCCAGATCAAGAGTAGAAGTCACTCCATGTCGTGTTCCAATAGGTAAATATTATTTCCTTTGCAGAACGTTCTTATATTTTTAACGTTATTATGACGCAGTTTTATTGTGTGTACATACACATTTGTTTATTCAGCAGTTGGATATTTCTAAATTTATAACATGAACCCGATCTATATATATATAAAATAAAGTTGGAGTGTCTGTTTGTAAAATTAAAATAACCACATTTTACTACATGCATATGAATGTATATACGGCACACATACCAAATTTTTTCTTTTTTGAACTTTTGTCTGCCTCTGTTTGTTCCGGCTAATCTCTAGAACAGCTGGACCGATTTGGACGTGACTATCACTAGCATAATAAGGAGTAACTTAGGTACAACATCACGCTACAACTAATAGAAGCAGAGCATCAATCATTAATGTGGCAGGGACGGGCGAAAAATATACGTATGCTGCAAAAAGTTTTTACATTTTTTGTCTGTCTGTCAAACAGACTACAACTACTTTGGAACAGCTACACCGATTTAGATGAGATTTTTACTGACAAATAGCTTATGTAATGAGGATTAATTTTAGAAGATCACGCTTCGACTAAATAAAATTTACTATCGTTGCGTGCGCTGCGTAGAAGTTTGTAATTCGAAAGAAATATGCTGCTCGAAGTCAAAATTTCACGCAGCTGAAGTCGCATTTAGTTTATATATTATTAACATAGTTATAGAGTTAAGGCAGCACAATGTCTGTTGGTTAATCTACTGAATAATTTTCAATAAAGTATCTGTTATTTCCTTTTGCTTTCGCAAAAATATTGTTTAAAATACAGAAATCCACTTTAGTTGTGGATTTCGAAAGTATAAAATGTCTAATTTTTTTTCTAAAATGTGATGTCAATGTTCCGGGTTGTCCAGAATCTGAAAACGGAATGGAAATTAAGCTAGATGCTTATATATATATATTCATCTACATCGTAAAATCATTGTTCTATTTTTTCAGTAGCAGTTCGGGCAGAAGTAAACGGATTCGCACGATCTTCACACCTGAACAGCTTGAGCGCCTTGAAGCAGAGTTCGAGCGGCAACAGTACATGGTGGGCCCCGAGAGACTTTACCTGGCGCATGCATTGCAACTCACGGAAGCACAGGTAACGCTGCACCTGAAGTGGTTACAGCAGGGTCC
>JACJUM010003272.1:3307971-3370999 GCA_020976665.1 Heortia vitessoides | reverse complement strand
TAGGTAGGTTCACAGTTGGAGACGGTGCAACAGAGTCCCAGCGGCGTTAAATTGCACCATCCGGATTGCCAAACCTGGTGTCTGTCCGCGCAGAATAATACGAAAGCGTAGAATGTATTTGTCATGGAATTATACAAAGGTACAACGTACATTCTTGTTATCACAAAAAATCTAACCACGCTGAATGTCCTTTATATTTTTATCGGTTCTCAAAGAACTGTCTCTAGGACCCCAAGTTCATTGACAAATAATTTTTTTGTAGGAAATTTTTGGAGGACATAGGCTTCTCTAAGAAAGGAGGTTAATTTACCCATAATTGCCAAACTGGGCAAGCGTGTGGGCAGAGCGCAGCTTTCACGATGGGGATGCTGCTGCCCAACCCCGCCCTGTGCATTTGAGCTATACTGTTTCGGATGGATATACCACCATCTGTCGGTTCTGATACCTTCATGCGGTACTATTCTACTCTGCCGATACCTCACGGCAGCTTTTTTTTCACCTAATACTAGGATTCTGTACATTTTAAAATACATTAACGCATTCTTTTATTCTCCAGGTTAAGGTATGGTTCCAGAACCGCCGCATAAAATGGCGCAAGCATCATCTGGAGGTAACACAGCAGAGACTCGCAGTCCTGCAACGGCACCGGCCGGATGATAGGGACGATGACATGTGAGCCAGTGAAGTGAAGTGAAACGTGACCACTGGTGAGTGTGGGTAATGAGCAGACTACGTTTGTGAGCATATTATGAAATCAAATCTTGTGACATGAATAGAAGATCGATAATTTTGTTGCAAAAATAACTTACTAAAAGATGAGGAAATCTATAAGTTCACGGATGTAACTATCAAATTGATGGATACGGAGATGACCTTAAATAACTTGAAGGTAGAATATAAGTGTAATAACAACTCATGAATGAGAGAATGTTTACAAGATACGGGTCATTATCATCATCATATAAGCTGTAGACCATCAACTGTTGGGCATTGGCCTGCCCAAGAAAAGAAAAAAGGGAAATTTTGCCCATAATTGCCGCCCTGGGTAGCCGTGATGGTAATCGCAGAGCGTACCATCGCAATGAAAATGCTACAGCCCATGCCCATGCGTTGGTATAATTTGACCCCCGCTGTTTTGAATGGACATACTGTCATCTTCTCAGTTGCTCTCTTCAGGGCCTCTTATGATCTCCCCTACAGTGGTGATCAGCTCAAGATCAGCTCTGCCGGTACTTCAGGCAAGTGTAATGTACTCCAGTTAAAATATTGAAAGTAAATTTAAACTCTTTCTTTATCTTATATTTGGGTAGAAGGGAGATCCGAAGAAAAGAATAAAATATATCAGAGAGAGAGAGAGAGAGGTTTTCAGTATCTTCGCTGACAATAAAAGTGTGAGAAAAAGTGTCTGACTGCAGAGTCGTATGCAGTGGCGGTGCGTGGACTAATTTACGACACCTGTCGATTGTGACATTCTAATGGAAAGACTGCTTTACGCCGCAGTAGTTTAATAAAAGTGGAAACGTTTAATGACACAGGCAAATAAAAATTCAAATAAATAAAAATAAAAATCAGCATATTTATAATTGATTTTACAAAATGCTGAAGGTAATTTGTTTAATGACTGCAGTCACACTTCATGTCATGCAGCATGATGTTACCACATATTCGGACAGTGAAGTTCACAGATATAATCTTAAGAATAAAAAAATGCTATCACTATCGATCGTGCAGCACTCAGCGCGATATCATTATCAGTGTTCGTGTTTTGCCAGTGGTTTTGAACACGTCTATAATTATTCATAAACACTTTCTGATGTTGATCAAGATAACTTTTAAAGTGTTTTAGGAACTAAAAGTGGATTCTAGTCACGTGAATGTACTATAAAATAGTTTTTAAGAACTAGTTTATAAACGTGGTACGAGTATAATCTTAGTTTGTACCTAGTCTTGCACGATAATATGTACTTACGAGTAAGAAAAATCATTTTTAATGCATTTGTTTCTGATATATAAAAGTCGGATATAATTGTTAGTGTTGTACTGCAAAAAATATTTTAATAATTTAGATATTATTTGTACTGGAATGCAAGTACCAACCTATCTTTTTAATTTTAATACTCTGTAAAACCTAGTATTAAATATACGAATTTAAAAGTAAACAACTGCACCTTTCACTTACACTCCTCGCTAGCTTTCTTTCATCTTTGAATATGACATAAACATTTAAGGGATTATTTCTCTATCATCATCATCATCATTATCGTATCAGCCATAAGAGGTCCACTGCTGGACATAAGCCTCCCCAAGTAATCTCCAACAGGACCGGTTGTATGCGGCCTGTGTCCAGCGCGATCCTGCGGTTTTAGTCAGATCGTCTGTCCATCTTGCGGGTGGACGTCCTACGCTGCGCTTGCCGGTACGTGGTCTCCATTCCAGATCTTTACGATTCCATCGGCCGTTGGTTCTGCGTACGAAATGCCCTGCCCACTGCCACTTGAACATACTAATTCGCCGGGCAATCTTTGGTTCAGTTACGAATGTCTTCATTCTTGATTCGATGGCACAAAGAGACTCCGGGCTTTGCCCTCTCCATAGCTCATTGAGTTATTTTGAGTTGGCTTAGAATACCAATGGTAAGAGACCATGTTTCGCTGCTATAGGTCATTAATCATCATACAAGCCATTAAAAGTCTACTGCTGGGCATAGGCTTGCTCAAGAATGGGCAAATTTTGCCCATAATTGCCGCGGTAGCTTTTGCAATCACAGAGCGCAGCTTCGCGACGGGAATGCTGCTGCCCATCTCCGCCCTATGTATATACCGCCATCAGTCAGTTCTATTACCTCAGTTGCCTTTTACAATACCTGGTAGGTAGGTAGGTAGGGGGAGGTTCTAAACTGCTCTGCCGGTTCCTAGGTCATTAATGATAGGTATGTATTGTACTAAAGCAGAAGGGTTATGATAGATTCAGATAAATAATGAGATGAAACAAACCTGTATATATAATCGTTGTAGCATGGGCGGCCTGTTTCTCGTGCGTTCACCCGATGTTTACCAACATTGCGCGCGTTGATGTGAACATTAACTAAACACACATTAGCACACATCGCTCGGACAAATAGTTTGCTCATCCTCACCAATTGTGTTCTTAACCAGCATGTAGTTAATATTTAATTCAATTTATTCTCTGATTACATCACCTACATATGGGATGGAAGGCCTGGAGATCTAAAATACAAGCAGTCCTTTGCTTACTTTAGACTCCAGTCTACCGCAACAGCTGTTAATGTGCAATCATCATCAATATCATTACAGCTGTTAGAAGTTCGCTGCTGGACAGATCCTCCGGGCAATGTCGGTAACATTGGTTTTGTAACGAATCTTCTCATTCCTAATTAGATCGCGCAAAGAGACTCCGTGCATTGCCCTCTCCATAGCTCGTTGAGCTATTTTAGGTTGACTTAGAAGACCAATGATAAGATACCACGTTTCGCTGCCATGAACATTGATCATCATTCCAGCCACTGATAGTTCACTGCAAGACAATGACTTTCCCAAGAAAGGGCAAATTTTAAAGCGTAAGAGGCGACTAATATACCATAAACGACAGATGGCGGTATATCCTTCCGAAACAGTACAGCTCCAATGCACAGGGCAAGAATGAGCAACGGCATTCGGGAATGCTGCAGAGCGCAGCTATCGCAACGGGTTGCGAAAGCTGCGAAATCATGGGTAAAAATTCTTCTTTCTTGCAGAGGCTATGTGGCCAGCAGTGGACTATCAATAACTGGTACGATAATGATGAGACGATAATCTAGGAGATGTGTAGCAGCAGTGAAAAGCGTAACAGACAGACAGACAGAGTTACTCTCGCATTTATAATATTAGTAGATTTTGTGTATTTTTTTACTAAACATAACAATTTTTATGATAAAATACACTCAAAAAAATGTATTTAATATGATGATTGTATTATATTATCTTATAAGTTGTATAAGAACCATGACACATCCACTTCAGGCCTCTGAAACTAGGAATACTTTCGAAGGCCTGTTGAGGCGTGGTGGCTGCTGCCCATCGCCGCCCTGTTGTATTTGAAATACGCTGTCTCAACTCGATTGGTACTAGTCCTGGTAAAGAGCCAGGTATTATTTTACTCTGCCTCTACCCCACATCATCATCATCATCATACCAGCCATTGATAGTTCACTGTTGGACTTAATCCTCCCCATAGAAGAGCTAATAATTGCCCATAATTGCCGCGCTGGGCAAGCGTGTTGCCAATCGCAGAGCGCAGCTTTCGCGATTGATATGCTGTTGCCAATCCCGGCCCAGTGCATTTGATCTACACTGTTTCGAATAGATATACCGCCTTTCCAACCAAATCTGTTGGAAAGGCCGTGGGTGGTCGGTGGGTTTAACGATCCCACTGAATCCTTACCTACGACCTACACTAGCATGATCTATACTAATATCAAAAAGCTGAAGAGTTTGTTTGTTTGAATGCGTTAATCGCGGGAACCGCTGGCCAGGTTTGAAAAAATCTTTCAGTGTTGAATAGTCCATTCATCAAGTAAGGCTTAGTACTATAGTCATTATTCCATATGGATGAAGTCGCGGGCACTTCTCGTTTGAATAAAAGTGTAAAAGGCCTAAATATTAATTCTAACATTTAACATTATTTTGTCGAGCTTACTTACATTTCTTAATAATCATTGTAGCTATAGAGAATAAGAGTAGAATCGTATGTCCTACTGCATCAAGTGACGTAAGAGGCGACTAAGGTACCAGAACCGACCGAAACATTGCAGCACAAATGCACAGCGCGGGGACGAGCAGCAGCAATTTCGTCGCGAAAGCTGCACTCTGCGATTGCCATCACGCTTGCCCAGCGCGGCAATTATGGGCAAAATTTCCACTATCTTGGAAAGGCCTATGTTCAGTAGTGGACTTTCAATGGATAATACGTCACGTAATTGTAGCTGTATCGATTTGAAATCCAATGTGCCGTAGCATCCGCTCACTTTACTATTGTGTTGCATGTTGAAACTATTAAATTATAAAACTCCAATACACAACTATTAATTAAACGAGTTGATACCCGAGTTACTTAAGATTGCGCACTTCACTGCTAAAGTTATTCCAATTGCTAGGGCCTATTGCAACCTATTAACAAATACGTATATTGTATTTCTACATACTTCTTGATATCATTGAACCAGTTTGATACTACGGTTTCACTCGCATCATTAGTGTTTCCACTAAAACGATTTCCTTGACCCACGCCTCAATTCAGATTTTCCCTTCTCCGGACTTTTTTCCCCTCAAGAATTTTTTTGATGTAGATAAGTTTTGACACCACACACCACACCTAAAAAAAGTATATTTTTGGCATAACAATGATAGATAGGGTCGAAATTCATCAATCGCGTAGCAGTTAGAGCCATCATTTCTACGCGAAACCCTCATTACGCAAGGCTCGCGGGATCGACGGCGATCGCCCGAGCGCGCCTCTAGAGGCTCGACCTAGGCTCGGGCGCCTATCGTTGGTGATGCATTTAATTATGAAAATTTAGCAAAAGAGGACGGACGGAGAGAGCCCGGTAGCTCTAGGGCTGCCGGTTATCGCTCGTGGGGGCACGGATTACATGCGTTCGCCAGCGAACGCGGTGTACTGCTCTGTTGTACGAATGCATGTGGAGTGTTAATGATCGTGTTGTGCCAGTAAGAGGGCGGGGAAGGGCTGCGATTTTCGCGGGCGATCTTATCGGGCGGGGCAATATTTCAGGATATTCAGGCTAGGTTTTATCTATAATTTCCCGCAATTTCACCTTTATAGTCTTTCACCCTTTCCTTCCCCTTGTGACCTTTTTCCCTCAATGTGGAAACACTGCACATGATACCTTTATCGTACGGTGGGCCACAGATCAGCCTTTCCAAATCTATCAAATGTTTACAATCAATTTTGAATTCAATGTCTCGCTCTTATAGATTAATATCGATTGCGATGTTATATGTATGGGTAGATTGATCTGTTGCTGTGTATGAAATGATATTTGACACTCATATGTCATTGTGACATTGACATTTCCTTATTTATATACATACACTATAGCATTTTTCTAGTGTTACTATTTTTAATATGCACAACCAATTAGAAAAAGGGAATAAATCCAAAAAATAAGAACGGAGATATATATCTATGTGTGTTCATGGAAATGTGTTGGATTGATTCCCTTTTTCCAATTTATCATATACCGTATGTAATGACAATAACTATTTATTAATTCCAAACATGTAAGGACACTGTTATACATTTATTTATTCACGTTTAATCTTGTAGTTGGCCATGTCAGAAATATGTCGTAAAAATCTTTGAATTCGTCAGGAATATATTGGATTATTTTAAGTATGTCATTAATTTTTTTCTTATTTATGGGTTTTTTAGTAACATTATGCTAGAGTTTCAGGGATTTTCGGGGTTGTAGAAGGGTTTTGGAGCAAAAATGTAGCTTTGATGCAACCATCAATAAATTCGGAGCATGGCAAGTAAACTTTATGGCTTGAACTATAAGCTTCTATATTACAAAATCTTAAATGTCGTGGCCTTTTCTAATGACTTACAGGTTTTTTAAGATATTGCTGTCATGAGTTTTTAAAATCAAAATGTCGTTTAAAGAAACAGGTTTCACTGAAATCCCCTGATTTCTGCTGCCAAAATAAGACGCCCCGACGATTGTGCGTAGAACGCGGGACTGCTGGGATTGAAGGCAGCCTTTGTAGGTCCGGCTGGTTAGTGCATACCATCCCGGGACTGCATATGTTAGGTGAGGTCGAACATATGTCTTATGAACCCCCAGCGTCGTTCTGAGCGGGAGTTTGGAGGCGAATACCGGGAGGAGTTGATGCGTGACCGACCGGTCTTTTTGATCACTCCTTCGGTGTGGTGCTTCATGCTAAGGTAGCTGTCTAGGTACTTGACCGTTTGAGACCACGTGACTACTTTCCCCATCAGCTTCAGTGGTTTCGGGAGTTGACGGTAACGGCCCATGAATGCAGCCTGAGTCTTGGTTACGTTTACCTGCAGTCTCCATCTGCTTCGCCACTCGGGCAGTAGGTTGAGGGTGTTCTGTAGTTTTTTAGCTGCATGATTTTTGTTAACCGAGGATGCATAGTAGGCGGCGTCGTCTACGTATAATGCTAGGTGTGTGCCTTCTCTTACTGGTATGTCGTCCGTGTGCCGGCTGCCCTGAGGTACACCAGCCTTAGCGGCTTGTTAATCGAATAAAAAATAGCCAAATAAAATATTATTTCTATACTTGTAAAGTTGATAGTTGGAAGAAGAGAATAAAGGGAGGATTTGTTTCCTTTTTCCTACTAACAATTTTTTCAGCAGCCTGAATCTATACCAAATGAATAGACTGTTTTTCTTATTTCGAACTCACAAATTAAGCGTACCTATATCTAAAGAATGTAAAAGTGTTTAGAAGTGAATATGCCAAAAAGTGGCGTTTACTCCCTTCTTCCAATTGGTGATTCAATTGGTTTTGACGTTTCTGTGCGTAACATAAACGTACAGTTATGTGATTTCTGTTATATATATAGTTGGACAATTAATTATAAATAAAGATACAATTTTAGCATTAGACTTTATTCTAAGAATACTTGTCTATAGCTTGTCGAAATACTTCTTAATTAGACTTAGGTAAATGGCAATAATTCCATATTGCCAAGGTTACGACTAGTGATGTAACTAGTTATCTAATGAAAGTTGAGTAACAACACTAAAGCGAACATAACGAGCGCTTAGCATCTAGAAGCTGTGGCGAAACCGGTCGATTACGAACTTCTAGTGATGTTATTTACCATAATAATCTGTTAAATCGATGTCGAAAAATTATTAGTGTTAGGCAAGTTATTTAATCAGTATAAGAAATTATGTAGAAAAATTGCGATTTTGTGACTTAACCAACTTTAGATGTTAATAGAGATTTTTTAAAGATCGACCGCATTGGTTTTTGACTTTCACTTATTTCTACCGCCAAGCAGCATTGTTATGTAGCGGTTTAAAGAGTGAAATAACTGGGTAATGTAATGTAATATTTTCAAGACACAAGGTTGTCTACGTGCTAGTGATATCCCTGTGATAAGACGAGCGTCTATAGGTTGCGGTGTCGTTTCCTATCACGCGGACTGTGTTCTTGTTTGCCGAGTTATTTTCGAGAATTATAAATGCGAAAGAAACTGTCTGTCTGTTACGATTTCCCGCTTAAACCTCTCAACCGATTTTGATGAAATTTGGCACAGACAATCTCTAGACCCTGAGAAAGGACATAGATTTATTCGAATTATATATTCGAAATTCGATTTTTTATTCGAAACAAGCGTTGTAAGGGGTCGAAAGGGGGGATGAAAAGTTGTATGAAAGTATCGCTATTTTTAAAGCTAGAAACTTGAAAATTATTTTGCAGGCCATTGATTTAATATAAATAAACACGACATTTAAAGTTTGTATAAGTTAAGGCAAAGAGGTATGATACCCAAAAAAACTATTTCACGTGGACAAAGTCGTGGGCACAGCTAGTAAAAAATTATTTACTAAATGAGGGGTTTTATTTTAATTAATTAGATTGCTTCTTTATACTACAATGGCGATAAACAAGGAACAGGGATACTGTTGGCAGGCGATTATAACATTATAATTCATTATAAGATTATAACGCCTGCAACACCAGGGATATTAAATGTAAATCTATTTAATGTATTTTAATGAAACTTATACATACGGACACAATAGCGCCATGCACGAATTTAAATGATAATGGTTTTACATTTATTTATACATTTTGATACGTACAGAAAAGCCGTTACTCGTTAATATAATAGACTAAGGAGTTAATATAAGACTCATTCAAAAACTACACGATTGATTAAAAAAAATATTTCACCAATATTTAGACACCTTCGTTTATTTGCGTTTCTTTGCGCGATCGAATCAGGAATGAGGAGATTCGTAACAGAACCAAAGTTACCAACATTGCTCGGCGGATTAGTAAGTTGAAGTGGCTGTGGGCAGGGTATTCGGCAGAACCGATGGCCGATAAAGTCGTGAGGTTCTGGAATGGAGACCACATGCCGGCAAGCGCAACGTAGGGCGTCTACCAGCAAGATTGACAGACGATTTGGCTAACCAGATCGCGCTGGACACAGGCCACATACAACCGGTCCTATTGAAGATTGCTTAGAAGTAGCGTGAAGTCGCGTGGCTCTGCGATATAACATCGGATAACATACATGATAATGTACCAAAGTCCATCTTTATTGATAACGACTAATTTTAAATACAATTACCTTATTTACTATAAGGTATCGATGTAAATAATATATATAATAATAAATAATCAAAATTTTTTTTTCAAAATCAATTTTCTTTTTTTTATATTCATAAGTTATAGATAAAGTCGTTCAACTAAAAAGAGGTAAACGTTGATTACTGCGTTAGTATTATCTTTGATACAGCTGTCAGCATCATCTTCCCAAGGTACATAACAAAGTGCAAGCGCATAAAAAATAAAAGAAAAAAAAGCAGCATGTAAATAAACAGTTTGCTAGAATCAAGTAAAAATTTAAATTAGAATCAAAACTTTTTATTCAATATTGATATTGGTATTACCACATATGCAAGCATTGTCTAGTTGTAGGAGACAAAATGATTTCAGTTGCGCGGTGGTCAAGCTTTTATCTATTAATTGAACTTTATTGCACAAAATATTACAAAATGTACAAATGGCGGACTTAATGCCAGTTAGCATTAAATCCCAGTCAACCATTACACGAAATAGAAAAAAATATATATAGTGGTGCAGACAATATAATTATATAAAAAATAGATAAACGCTACATACATAGTTGTATAAACAAACGCAATAAATACATATGATATAAAAAAAATAACAAAAAGCTTTTGTAACCATTTATGATTTTTTTGTTTGCAACTGTTTCTGTCATATTATTTACATCAAAATTTTATAGTTAACGATTATCCTGATAATGATGTCTATGTTCACGAATCATGACTGCTAATCGATTTATAAATTACAATTTAATACGAATAAACAGCAATTGTCAATAAGTTCTTAACTATATTTTGAGTGGTAGAAATAATGGTAAGCTAATGATGTTTGTTTATTTAATCTGTAGTACATTACTTGATGTGACGTCACAGTATTGTATATCATCAACATGGTCGGCCGATAACAAACTTAAATATTAATATATCGCGCTAATTAGCTAACTAGCTGATAGACTTAACTATGTATCGCGACATGCGGATATTTTCTAGATAATTAAAAGCAATATTATCTATTCCTAGGTTCAAAGCTATACAGATGACTAATATCAAAATCTGTTAACCGGGTTATAATAGAATGAGAAGAAAAAAACATACATGAGGTATACCTCATGCAAAAAGTTGTCTTTATCTGTACCTCACTCTCACCTGTTTCTAACGCCAAATAGCAGTGTTCTGAAGGGTGGGGAGGCAGTGAATTTATTTATTTATTTAACTTTATTGCACAAAATGTTACAAAATGTACAAATGGCGGACTTAATGCCAGATGGCATTATCTCCCAGTCAACCATTACACAAAACAGAAATATATATATATACATAAAATAACGTACATCAGAAATAGGGTTATAAAGTTAGAGAAGCAGCATCAGTAAATAAAGTACGGAGACAGCGTTTTAGGATAAATTTTTTTGGGGATTGCTTAATATTCAACGGAAGCTCGTTTTTTGATAATGTGGCATAATATCCTCAAGTCAACAAGGCTGGCAACGCGTTAGTGATATCCTTGTGATATTACAAGCGTCTATAGGCTGCAGTGACGCTTACTATCACGCAGACTGTGTGCTTGTTTGTCGAATTGGTGTGATAAAAAAAATCTCCGTGTTCATATTACCGATTGTATTTCTATTATAAAGTACAAGTAAATTAGATAAAATGACACGTTAGAGTGTTGTATGCATCCACTGCGCTAAAACTGCAAGCAAGGAAGTCAAAATACAGACAAAGAGACCACGCTATTGTCGCAAGTGACCTTTGGAGTCGGTTTAATTTTAAAGTAAGTGTCGTCGGGTCAGTAACTCGGGAGAATGGAGCCGGACCGGTCGGCAAGGTTGCAATTAGAATATTACTTGTAGGGAAGAGTGTTGGGTGCGTTCAACATCGATGTAACAATTAACAAACTATGAGAAAACTGAAGACATATGGCGCGTTTAAACATTTGTTTTCCTACGCGTGCACACATTGATTGCGACAAGCGGAGTTTCTTTGTTTCTCTTTTAAATTTATGCGCTATCTATTTGTTATTTGCGCATACATATATAATGTCTTTACACTCCTATGTTTAATAATTTTATTAGGAAGACGAATTAAAGACGCAATTGTGTTTCTCTGAAAATACAAAAGGTTTTGTTAGACATCAATGTCGCAAATGTCACTCTTGTAGATGTCGTGGTCATGTATTAGTCATGTATTAGAAGGAACATGACTTCATCATACATATACACACACACATACACACACACACATATATATATATGTTCATGTTATATATATATATATGTATGTATGTATATATGTTTTTAATACATATATCTAATTTTATTATTATTGTGTAGAGTCGTTTTTAATATTTCAAAAATTTTATATGCATGATGTTGTTACCTGTTTTGCAATAATACAGAATTGCATGCCGATTACTATACCTAGTATGTGCAATTGAAATTATTTTATTGTACAGGCACTAACAGAAATAAATATTGTGTCATTTATTATTATTATCGTTATAAAATATATATCTGCCGAGCGGTACCGGCAGAGCAATATAGTATCTCCCCCGTTACCACGTGTCGTAAGAGGCGACTGAGGTACCAGAACCGACGGATGGCGGTATATCCATCAGGGCGGGTATGATCAGCAGCATTCCTGTCAAAAGCTTCGCTCCGCGATCTTACCCTGCGGCAATTATGGGCAAATCCCCCCTTTCTTAGGGAGGCCTATGTTCAGTAGTGGATGCTTTACAGCTGCTGGTATGATGATGATGGTGTGATGGAAGTATATATTAAATACGAAGGAAGACGCAGGCAGCGGTGACACAGTTTAATACAAGCATAGTTACTGACGATCACTTTTTGCTGGATTATATTTGATATTCATGAGAGCCATCGGTGAGCAGAAAGACAATCTACCTGCTATGCGGCCAGACCACGCGATCTCCGCAAGCGATAGCCTGGACTAGAGCATCTAGGTGCCCCTAGGCGTTGTCCAGGGCAGTTGTTTGTTGGCACTTTGGCAGTCACGTAGCTCGAGTTTACATTATCTATAAGTCTTTTACCTGTAAAATATTCTGAACATTATGTAATATATATATTTATATATTTATGTAATATATATTCTCTCGTACACGTTATTCGCTCTCGAGCACGTTTGCCGAAAGGTAATCAAAACGTGCAAATAACATTAAATTTCTAGATGTATACATCGTTTAAAAGCCATTGAGTAGTGATATAATTTATGTACATACAGTTTTATTCACGGTTAATATAACGCAATTAAAAAAAATCATCGTACAACAGTTACTTTTACGTTATACACAATATTTATTGCGAAAACGTTTCATTATTATTCGTGATATCGATAAACGTCACGTCACTACGCACTTACACTCTCGGCGTCGAGCCGCGTCCGCCAGTTTGTTTACTTCCAACAACAACAACGACACGTGTCGTCCAGTTGTTATCGATTGTTGTTGTTGATCAGTTGTTCCAGTGGTCCGGGCGTGCTGTGATGTGTTGATCGCATTTTGTTATCGCAATGGACTTTGATCTCAAACGTGAGTAGAGTTTGTATTTTATAATTTTAATTTGATAAATAGATTTAATTAATAATTTTATTGGCTGCTACTGCCCCCCACAACGACTTCTTTATAGATTGTATGTTTATGTCACCAATATTATTAAATTAAACAATTTAATTAAAATTAACAAACTTTGTTGTCTATTATATTTATTTTATTAGAATTAAAGTATTGTTGAGAAGGTTTCATCAATTCAAAGTTAAGTCTTTAGGTGATTTAAAATTGTATATTAACATTTTAGATATTGATATAGGTGCGAGTCACTATGTTAGGTATTCCTAAATATAAATACGAATACAATACAAAAAGTTCATGAGAATTGGTGGATGTCTGTTTAATAATTCAAATGTATTCTATTAATCCTTTTAAATAATGATTACGATTGCATTGTAGGATATAAAGCTTACAGGTTCTTTTTAACTACAAGGATATCCTAACTAACGCGAAAGTTGGTGACAATGGACTTATGTTTCTTATCCTTGAACTGGATGAAATTTGCAGCAAAGATTGTCTAGCAGATAGACTCTTTATTCCAAAAATATGTGCCCGTTCTGTCTTATTATTATTTTTCTTGGATTTGGCACGACTCGTGCCAAACGACTGCCGAACGTCGCCGATTCAAAATATTTTCAAAGAGTCCAGTTGAAGAGCCTGATTCACTCTTGTATATTAGACACGAAACCATCGATCAAGTATACGGTCCCCGTAATTTTAATAGGGTGTCGGCGGAAATCCGTGGGGTACCGTCGGAGAAGAATATTAAGAGGCGAATGAGGTACCAGAACCGACAGATGGCGGTATATCTATCCGAAATAGAGCAGCTCAAAAGGACAGGATAGAAATGGACAGCAGCATCCCCGTCGCGAAGGCTGCGCACTGCGATTGCCAACACGCTTTTCCATCGCGGCAATTATGGGCAGATTCCCTCTTTATACTGATTCTATGTCCAGCAGTGGACTTCTAATGACTGATACGATAGAGATCCATTGATGTCTTTGTAAATTTTTTGTAAGTTTCTTCAGAAACGTACGCCTTTTGTTTCCGTCTCCTAACACTTGTTGTTTTTTTTCTTTGCAAAGGTCATGGCTCTCGGCTTGATGCTCATTATTCAAAGGATTAAACACAGCTTATCTGTGTCGACTACGTGCCTTTTAAATAATGATTACGACGACGAAGTATGATTGCATTGTCAACTGTAAGACCTACAGGCTGTTTTTAACTCATCAGTATTGGTAATATTTGGACTGATAAAAATATCCTTACTGTTATAAAATATTAGAAACGCGAAAGTTTGTGAGTACCTATGGATTAATCTTCGTTACCCTTGAACAAAGTTTCCTGATAGTCTGGAGCTCGTAGGCTCATTATCCCGAAAACATATTCCCGTTCAGGCTTTAAATTATTTTTCATACAATCGGCACGACTTCCTGTACATACAGTTAAACTGGCATGGGAGAAAAATAATTTTTTCCTCGGAGGACCAAGAGTTCCTCAGGGAGGCGATCTAAGTCCGCGCAATCTATTCGCGGACGGAAAGCTAGTAAAGATGTTAAAATCATATGAAGAAAAACAAACGACACGCAGTTTCCTTCGCTTTCCAAAGACAATGAGTGCTAGAGAGATAATTCCGTTTGATATATAGCCTATTGTAGATGTGAAACGTGTAGTTTTCTTACAAGTAATTTACAGACCTCACAAATATTGTCTGTATTAGTAACAAACTCAACCCTATTTCTACCGCCATAGTGTTTGCATTGCTGTGTTCCGGTTTGAACGATGAGCGAAGCATTTAAGACTGCATGTTAATGTGATGACCTTCATGTCACAAGGTTAGCGATGCCCTAGTGATATCTTTGTGATGACACAAGCATATATAGATTATTGTAAAGATTGCTATTAGTTTTGGACAATGTGTTAATAAAACTCACAAAATTCTTATTTATCGTTACTATTACAGCCATGGGAGGTCCATTGCTGGACATAGGCTTCCCTAAGGAAGAGAAAATTTTGAGTCATAATTGCCGTGCTGGGCAGGCGTGGTGGTAATGACAGAGCGCAGCTTCGACGCTTCTACTGCCCACGCGCATACTGTAGAATTAAGCTGCGGATGGATATACCGCCGTCTGTCGGTACCTCACACGCCTCTTAATGTTCTACTGCGGCGGTACCCCACGGTTTTCCGCCGAAACCCTATTAAGATTACGGGGACCGTATACTTGATCGATTGTTTCGTGTCTAATATACAAGAGTGAATCAGACTCTTCAACTGGACTCTTTGAAAATCTTTTGAATTGTCCTCTTCTTTATAATAGGTCTTCCCTCTAATAATTTTTAAGGAATCTATTGAAAATTATATATTATTAATAATAATAATGAATTATCACGAAATCGCATATGTTGACCTGACTCAGAGACAAGCTTAAACCACTTGTGTTACGGGCACGAGTCAACAAAGGAATCAGAAATATACTACTTAGAAACATATCACTAACACCCAGAAACAGAACATACAGATAAACACCAGATAAATATTTGCTCTTGGTGGCAATCGAACTCACGACCTTTTGCGCACAAAAGGATCATTACCATCTGCGTCATCAGGCCCGTCAATATATAAAAATATAAATAGATGTTCCCACAACATCTCGTATTTCATTGACCTGACCTCATTGACCTAACTCCGTGGTAAGTCGCTTAAAGCACTTGTGTTAAGGACCCCAGACATCAGAAGAACTTCAAATATACTACTTAAATACAGATATAATAACACCCAAGCACTTTCTTGTGTGTATTAAACTTTTTCTTGTGCTATAAAAAGGTTTCTGATACCATAAATAATAATGAAAACTGGTACAGTTACTTTTTAAGAAAATGCAGAATAATACAGCTAAGTAATCGCATTATAAGATATGCCGCGGGGTACCGGCAGAGTAGAAGAGTACCTCCCATATACCAGGTGTCTTAAGAGGCGACTGAAGTACCGAACCGACAGATGGCGGCAAAGCCATCCGAAACAGTGCAGCTCAAATGCACAAAGCGGGGATAGGCAGCAGCATCTCTGACGCGAAAGCTGCGCTCTGCGATTGCCAACACACATGCCCAGCGCGATAATTATGGGCAACATACCCCCTTTCCTTGGGAGGCCTATGTCCAGCAACCGCATCTAAATCTGTTGAATATTTTTAAAGATTTAAGCATACATAGGACAGACAGACAGACAGAGGGAAGTGACCATGTTTTATAACATGTTGTAATAACGAAAGATCAAAAGAGTTAACATATATGAGAATAGACTATAAACACATAAGAGTAAACAATATTTATGATAACAAAAAATATTTTTAATCCAAACTTTCTTAGAATCAATTTACTTATTAATATTATAAATTTAAAAGTTTAGTTGGATGTTGTTTGTCTCACCTTAATTAATTAACGACAATAATAAATGACTGTATAAAATTCTCGTGTCATGGTGTTAGTTATCATACTCCCCCGAAACGGCTTGACGATTCTTATAAAATTTTATATGCATATTCTGTTGGTATGAGAATTGGCTTCTATCTATTTTTCATACTCCTAAGTGATTATCCAATCCTAACATTTTTTTTAGACAATTTTCTTATAACGTAGCATCAAAAATACATGCAACCCTAAAACTATAAGTAATTAATTCATTTTCTAAAATTTATATGGCAAAAAACCTTAGCCGGGACAGCTAGTAATATCATATAATGAACAACTGAAGTTTACAATAAAAAAATTAGATTTATATACAAAGCGTATGTGAGAAAAGTAAATAAATAGCATATCGAACCAGCTAAAAGGTCGGACACACACAAGCACCTTTGAATGGGAGAAAAAAAAAAGTTGTTAGACGTTATGCTTACGTCTACGTAACTTGGCTTGTATAATAAATTTCAGATGTAGATGAAATTTTAAATGACTGTTCCATTAAGTAAAACACTAAACTATAGACAGATTTTGTTATAATCAATTTCTTCTATCGGCTACCGATGTGGCCGCTTGAAAAATATTGGCCAAATAAGGCAATGATCTATCATGGTCATAAATGAAATCACCGTTCTCATGTTGTGTTAGGTATTTTTTTATAAAGTCGCAGTGTCGGATTCTTCATTTCTCCATAGACAGTGGCGCGGTCCTGGTGAGTGTGAAGTGAACTAAAACTCGATATTCATTTGCTTGGAAATGACGCAAGATCATTTAAATGAGTTATTGAATTCCAGTTTGATATTTATCGCTCATAGATTGAAAAAATATCGTAATAACATTACAAGATATCAAAATGATTTGTATTTGCAATAGCACTCGTGTGATATTACTTGTAATGCGAAAGAAATAGAAAATGGTATAGGAATTATTACATATACCTATCCCTACTTCCCTACTAATATTATAAATGCGAAAGTAACTCTGTCTGTCTGTCTGTCTGTCTGTCTGTTACGCTTTCCCGGTTAAACCTCTCAACCGATTTTGATGAAATCTGGCATAGACAATCTTTAGACCTTGAGAAAGGACATAGGCTATTTTTGAACTCGAAATAAGGGTTGTCAGGGGTTGCAAGGGGGGGATGAAAAGTTGTTTGCATGGATCGCTATTTTTAGAGCTAGAAACTTAAAACTTATTTTTCAGGCCATTGATTCGATATAAATAAACGTGACATTCAAAGTTTATATAATTTGAAGTAAATAGGTATGGTACCCAAAAAACTATTCCACGCGGACGAAGTCGCGGGCACAGCTAGTTTATAATAAGCCGCGAGAGTAGAATAGTCGCTTCTTACGACACCTGGTACAAAGGGCAGGTACTATTCTATCGTACCAGTAACGCACGGCGAAACGTCTCAACCCTATCTTTATTTTCCTCATTTCTCCTAATCGGAAAGTCAATTTGAGATAAAGAATGCGATAGCTCTGACATTGGTTGTGTCGCAGATAACAACGTGCTATCGTAAACAAAAATATTGTGATTGCGATGTTATTTGTTTAATTCTAATAATGCTAATTTATCAACCGTGATCATACAAGCCGGACGTTCCATCCAATCCAAGGCGTCCCAATATACTTCTATTTGGATCAATCATCTGCAAGGTCGCAATCGGAACGGTTAGTTTATTCAAATTCCCATCCAGTTGCATTTGAGCCACATTATTTAGAATGGATATACCGCCACCTGCCAGTTCCAACACAATAGTACTTTTTTATGACACCTGGTATAGAGGTGTGTACTATTCTACTCCATTGTTACTCTCCAGCACTCTCTACCACAGCTAATGCTCAATTGGTTGAGAAATTTTTGAGAACGACAAATGTTTTGTATATTTATTTTTTGAGTTAAGATATTTAGTTTTCATTTGAGTTTAGAAAACATTAGTTTAGTACTTCCTAAAATAGCTTATATAATATATAAATAGCTTATATAAATAGCTAATAGCCTAGCTTCCTAAAATCTATCAGATGACTACCGCAGAAATACATTGTCTGTAAACCATGAAGGAATAACTAGCTGCGAAACAACCGAGATTGTTCAATCGCTCTAGGCCACTGCGGCTTCACGACAACGCAATTCATCACACTGCACAACAAACAACCACTAAGTCAGATGAGCTACAATTGGAATGTCTGCGACATCCACCTTACTCTCGGACCTTGCTCCAAAAGGTTACCAGTTTTTCCAGAATTTAGACAATTTCATACACGGAATATTTTACTTTAATGCGGCAGACCAAACCACCTTCAGAGTTTATTGATTCTTGGCCCATGTTTTTTTTATTAAAGGGATCATTTAACTACCAATGAGATGGCAAAAGTGGATAGATAAGACCGGTGAATACATTTATTTATTAAATAAGTTTTACAAAAATAAAGGTAATAATAATACATTACAAATAATTATTACAAGAATTTATTACTTAACAGTAATTACGTAATATTACCTTTACATTCAGTTATTATCTGCCATTTGTACATTGACCTGTCTAAATCTATAAAAAATATATCACTTGATATAAACTTTGACCTAAGATATTGACTCCAAAATAATTAAATTTTAACTAATATGCTGTGAAGTACCGGCAGATTAGAATTGGAGCTCCTTCTACACCAGGTGTCGTTAGATGCGACTAAGGTACCAGAACCAACTGAAGGCGGCATATCCATCCGTAAAAGTGTACTCAAATGCCCAGAGCGGGGATGAGCAACAGCATCCCACGCTTGTTCAGGACGGCAATCATAAGTAAATTTCTCCTCTCTTGGAAAGGCCAATGTTCAGCAGTGGACTTCCAATGGCTAAGGTGATAGAATTAATATCTATAGTAAATAATTTTTGTAATCGATATCAGCTTTATACATGAGCGACGGTTTAACGAAAGTTGCTCCAGAACCCTTTAAAAAATGATTTCTTTGCCTCTAAAATTGATCTGCCTTATTGATAACAAGATTATCACATCGCATCATTATCCTGTCTTATTCGCATATTAATTGATGTCATCGATCATTTTCATCGATTTCATTTACATCCGATAAATCGTTTGACCGATAACTAGAAGATTTTCATACAGTGCGATTTCATCGTTGTTAGATGAGAATAGATAAGAGTGCTGCTTCTATGTAAACGACCTCTGCAAGAAACCTATCTAAAGCGAACATATTCAGGGCTTTCTTAACAAAAGACTATTATATCAACCACAGACGAGAGTAACCCCGATTTCTTTCCATTAAATTGAGAGCCTGCGCTATGTTTTCAATGATAGCTAGTATAGAAGATAGTGCTTTCAATGGACTAAAAAGGGTGCTGGTTCGAGTCCCGCTCGAATCATCATGATTAGCAGCATAGCAGCCATGGCAAGTCCACTGCTGGACGTAGGCCTATGCCAAGAAAGGGGGTATATTGCACAAAATTGAGGGAGCGGAGTTTCGCGACCGTATTGCTTCTGCCCATAACCACCCTATCGCATTAGATCTAGGCTGTCTCAGGTGGATATACCGCCATCGTTGAGTTCTGGTATCTCAGTGACCTCCTAAGGCTTTTGGTACAGGTAATATTTTACTCTGCCGGTAACCCTACCCCCGCTCGAATATTCTCTAGCAAAAATGCAGCGTGCCGTGAGGTACTGGCAGAGTAGAATAGTACCTCCCTCTGTATCAGTTGCCATATCGGAACAGATAGATGGCGGTATATACATTTGAAACAGCACAACGAAAATACTGTAGGGTGGGGATAAGCAGCAGCATCCTCGTCGCGAAGTTGCCCAATTACGTCTTATACGCTTGCCCAGCACGGCAATTATGGGCAAATTCCCCCTTTCTTGAGGAGGCCTTTGTTCTCAGGTTGACATGATGATGTTGAAAAATGCAGCAGATGTATAAATTGAACGCAACAAATACATACTTATAACACAATCTGTACAATCTATTCCAGGTGCAGTGGTCTCTGCTGGTCTCGAGGAGCAGTATGTGGATTTCGACGCGTGGATCACCAGGTTTAGATGCCGAGTCAAGCAGAGGTATTTATGCAAATATAAATTTTAGAAAATGGATTAACGGCGCAAGGCATATAGCACGCAGAACTAGTGGCCTAGGAGATTGAAGTTCTTTATTAAAGATCAGACACCCTAAACGCTATGCGTGAAGACTTCCACAAGTCGGACAGACGTCTGACGCAGGATCGTCTTGGATTGAGATCCCATACAACCAGTGTTATTGGAAATCTAGTTCCAACAATATCTGTCTTTCAACTGATATGATAATAAGTCAGCTGTCAAAAAAAGCTGTTTCCAATTATCATGATAGTTTTAGTCTTTATTTTAGATCGATGTTATATTATATAGCAAATATGTTAAATCTTTGTAATGCAAAGAATTTTAGTGACATATCATGATGCCTCATATCATAATCATTGGAAGTCCACTGCTGGACATGGCCTCCCCAAGAAGGGGGAATAATGCCCATAATTGCCGCACAGAATTGGCGTGGTGACAATCGCAGAGCGCAATTTCGTGACGAGGATGCTGCTGCCTATCCTCACCCTGTAGTATTTAATTTGCGCTGCTTTGGATGGATTTACCGCCATCTACCGGTTTCGGTACCTTAGTCGCCTCTTACCACACCTGGTGTATGGGGAAGTACAATTCTATTCTGCCTGTACCCAACGGAATTAGCAATACTGATATTAGTATTATGTAATGCCAATTCAAATATTTCGTGCGACGGTACTTAAACGACATCTGTCATTCTAATCAAGCTATATTTTAAGTAGTAACCACTTTTGCACTCAAAGTGATATTGACGGTATATAGATGAAGGTGAGAGGAGATGAAGACTACGTGCTGGATTCATACAGAACTTAAAAATTTCTATTTTTATAAATACACAGATAAATAGAAATTTTTAAGAAATTATATAGATATTATATATGCTTTCCGTACAATATACACTCAATGTTATATGTATTCTTCTTTCAGACAAACGACTAATGAAAATGATCGATTTGAGGTGACACGGGATTCGGAAACCTCAAAAACAGACAATCAAATATGTCTGCAAGATTTGCTAGTCTATGGATTTTTAATTAACCACAGCAAATTGCCACGAAATCAAATAGTTTTAAAACTAAATATCGATGATATTATTTCATTAGATTATATTATTGTAAAATTAGTTAATGAAAATAACAGAAAAAGAATTTTAATGTGTAATAAGTCAAAATTGTAAATTATATATACTTATAAGTGTACATATGCTGTAAGGTGAAAAGATATGAAAACTGTAACTATATTTTTATTATAAGAGGTATTGGTTGTGATATAATTTACATAATAAATATAGGTTTAATTATTTTTACAATTTTGAAATTATATTTCTATTTAATACAATCTTGAAATCATATCTTTTATAACACAAAAATCCCTTGTGAAAGGCTATGACTATATTTTATAGGTGTTAGTTACGCAATGAAAAAAATGTGATGCACATTTCCACGTTTATAATACTAGGATTTTTTATTATTAATAATAATATCAAAAAGATTATTTGTATTAATAATAAATGTATTAAATAATAATTTTGGGCCTTTTTTTTGGACAAATTATTGTTAATGTATTTTATTTATTTAAATACCAGTAAATATGAACTTATCTACTTCGTTCGTGTGTACAATAATTAATATAAACAAAATGGACGTATGTTAGCCAAACATCAAGTACAGTCGAAGCCATTGACTGTATCGTCAATGGCGTCAATGCATAGAGCGCAATCTTTTATGTACCCAATTTCAAAATCTAGGTCATCAACAAGTTGGCTACTATATAAGCATTTATTTCCCCAATTTGAAAATCTGTGTCTTAAAATGTTGGCTTATAAATAAACAATTATATACCCATTTTGAAAATCTATGTCTTAGGAAAGTTAGCTGATAAATAAGCATTTATATACCCATTCTGAGAATCGGTGTCTTTAAAAAGTTGGCTAAAAAATAAACATTTATATCCTTACTTTGAAAATCTTTGACTTGTTGAAGCAGGTCATCAAATAAGCATTTATATTCCTATTCTAAAAACCTATGTCATAAGAAAGGAAATAAATCAATATAGCAAAAATAGAAGGATTGCAGATACACGATTACCTGGAGAGCTAGATTAGTTATTATTAGCCAATAGGCAAGATTGGAAGTTTGCACGACCTCGATTTGAAACTGTGCGACTTCCACTTGCGCAAAGACAAAACACGGTCAAGCAGTTTCTACATTGTAAATACATACGCATGTATGAATGTTACATTTTGTCTTTGAATAATGTACATTCAAACTTAATGAAATATACTTAGCAGCTGAATTTATAAACGCTAGTGCTAGCATGTGTATATAATAATAAACCTTTATTACTGAATGCTAAACATATGTACATTTTAACTATATATATATTACACATCGGGTTCCCTGGTTATGTGCTCAGCGTGTCTTGTGACACATAGGGTTCTTCCAGCTGCTTCCATTCATATCTATCCTTCGCTTGTATTCTCTATGTTGCTCCTCCAATTTTTGACGTGACAACGTCTTATAATTCGATAGAGCCGGCTGCACGCACGACAAAACATGACTCATGCGGCGTTACCCCGCTCTGAGGCGTTCCGTTTAAGGCTTGAAGAGCAAGCGAGTGCGCGGGGCGAGCGACAAAGAGACATACGATAGCGTTGGGCAGCGTTCGACATCTGTCTCTTTCGTACTAAAGTGAGCGATGCGACCGCGCGGACTGCTATTATACAATAATACATTTTAATAAATGAAATTAAAACGTTCTTTTGTAAAATGCTATTTCATCAGTATTTTCTTATGACGTTGTCATGTTCAACTATCGTCAGTAAACCGACTTTACAGACAACCGTTTTTTTTTTATGTTATCTGACCATCTTCTTACCTGTCTACCTCTTTACCTATTCCCTTCTCGAGGTTGCCATTCTGTTAAAATCTGTTTTGATTCAATTTATCTTATCATATTGCATATGTACGCGTATGTTATTAGCTAATCGGCTGGTCAAAGAAATAGTTAACTGATTTACAGTGTATTTAAAACCTATTAGAAATGTGGCAGTGGACAGGGCATTTAGTAAGCAGAACTATAGGCCGATAGAGTCGCAAGGTTCTGGACTGGAGACCACGTACCGGCAAGCGTAACGTAGGGCATTCACCTGCAAGATGGACAGACGATCTGTCTAAAACAGCAGGATCGCGCTGGTCACAGGCCGCATACAACCGGTCCTATTGGAGATTACTTGGGGAGGTCTATGTCCAACGGCCTACGCTACGCTTGCCGGCACGTGGTCTCCATCCCAGTTCCACTGCCCACTGCCAGTTTAACTTACAAATCCATTGCGAAGCGTAAAATAACAATACTGATAGTCCATTCGTTTGATGTAAATTTATAACTTCGATTTGAAATGTTCCAACAAAAACTTGGTGAGATCCGCTGCAAGACACTGTGGATTATATATGTGAATGTCATGGCCGCCTTGTACAACCTTGCATTTGTAATTCTTGTTAGGCCATGCTGACTCGTCCGTGATGAAGGCTACGTTCTTGTAAGAGCCATTGTCGATCTCCCCTTGTGCTATCACCGCGAATGTGGGTGTGGTAGCTGAGGTGTATATTTCTTTTAACATTTCCCTAGAAAATGGCAGCACGGTCACTTCCTTCATACGCTGGTCGTATGTAAATCTGGAACCAATGTTGCGTTTTAGACAACGTAAATCAAGACCTTGCGGCCGCGACCGTAGCTAAACGCGCGGTCGCGGCCGCGGGGTACGCAGGACAAATACGGGCATCGGACCTCTCATCTATGAGAGGCCCCGCCCTTTTTTTGGTGGCGCTGGAATTGACGTCTGAGGTAGTCCAGCAATAAGTTTGTCCAAAAAAATACCTGAATAGTCCGTTCTCTGCAGTTTCTAGGCACCGCTCCAGCACGTGCGTTGAAGCTTCTTCTGTCATATTTCTGGTCTTCATAATTAGCTCTTGAGCCTGTCAATTAAAATATATTTAAAAAATGTACCAGCTTAGTTGACAGAGATTTTTATAAGCCATTTCTATCGTTTATCATCAGGTAAACTGGATTTGCTATTAAAATAAATATGTAACCTCGCCTTAATTTTTTTTATATCTTAATCTCTTCTGTATAATAATTTTCAAAACCTCTCACTTAGTAGCTTGGAAGGCTAGCCGTTTTCTATTAATTAGTGTATCGTCGGTCCCATAGTTAGTTAATTTGCCAATGTGCTGTTAAGCGAAATATAAACAAAAATAGACACTGTAAATCAGTTTTGACACTCCAAATGTTCGCATTGCTGTGTTCCGGTTTGAAGGGTGAGAAAGGCAGTGAAATACTAGGTAATGTGGCATAATATCCTCAAGTCACAAGGTTGGCAACGCGTTAGTGATATCCTTGTGATATTACGAGCGTCTATAGGCTGCAGTGACGATTACTGTCACGCGGACTGTACGCTTGTTTGTCGACCTGGTCTAATAAAAATAAATAATTAAAAGAAATTATACCAAAAGTTAGAAACGGAGAAAAAAGACGAATTAGTGTAAAGTATTGAATGGTGGAAATGGTATTCATTGCTTCGTACCTTCTTATAGCTGTATCTTGGTGCAGTGTCCGGCCCGCCGTGAAATTTGTTGTAGCGGTCCTCGTTGTAGGAATCATAGTATCTGTGGTACCAGGCGCGGAGATCTTCACGAGTGGTGGGCCAAGTATGGTGTGCCGGCACCGGGTCAAGTTCTATGACTCGTGTGATATGCCCAGGGAAGGCTATGTTGAAAAGTTTGCCTAAAATTTAAGTAAAATACGTAGCGTAACTTTGACAGGGATGATGAGGTACCAGATCCGCCACCTTTCAGTTCTGGTACCACAGTGAGGTACCAGTGTACCTCACTGTGGTACCAGAACTGACAGAATTGGCAGCAGCATCCCCATCACGAAAGCTCTGCGACTGCCAATACGCTTTCCCATCGCGGCAATCGTGGGCAAAAATCCTTCTTTCTTGGAGAGGCCTATGTCCAGCAGTGGACTTCCAATGGCTGTAATGATGATGATGATATTTATATATCTGTCCTAGGTGAGGATCAAACCCACAGCCTTTGGCATACAAGATAAGATCACTCTGCCATGTGCGCCATCAGGCCCGTCTATGTGTTTAACGTGATCCAAGTGTTACTAAAAATACACAAATACTTTATAATCTGGACCCTTTTTTCTCCAGTAAACCTGGTGCTGGACTACTCTGACGATAATTCCAACGCCACCAGACAGGCCGCTCATTAATGAGGGACCCAATGCCCGATTTTACCCGAGTACTCCGCGGTTGCCGCCGCTGGGTACGCGGGATCTGACCGGGATCGGGGATCGCCAAAAGGTGCCTCTGAAGCTCGAACTAGGCTCGGGTGCCCATCGTTAGTATGAAGTTAAGATTATGCAAAAGAGGAATGAGTGAACATGTACGTATTAGTGTGGTCGGTTATCGCTTGAGGGGGCAGGGACTGCACGCGTCGGCGAACACGATGCTGGTCTACGAAGAATTGTGTGTGAAGTGTATTCGATTGAGGAATGCCAGTTGGAGGGCGACGGACGGAAGCATTTATAGAGGTTATGCTATCGGGTGGAAATACGTGAAACTTTACAATGGTGTTGTAAAAAAATATACTTAGTAAATGTTTGGATGAAGTTATGGATTAAAGTAGAATTACTGCACAAATATATTGAATGAAAGAGTTGGTATTGGACGATCTAGACGAACATATTTTAACAAGGTAGAAGAGGTATTAAAGAAGGTTTAGGTCAGAAAAACCAAGAGCAAATAAAAAATGCGAGTAAGGGAAGCAAGAGAGTTATGCCAAGATAGTAACAAGTGGAGATCCTACCCTGATGGGACACAGGCGTGATTTATGTATGTACCTTAACCATGTAGAAGAGGTATTAAATAAGGCCCGGCTCAGAAATACAAAGTATAAACGAGCGTGTATTAAAGGACTAATGCTAGTAAATGAAGCGAGAGAGGTTTGCTAAGATCCTAACAAGTGGAGATCCATAGTCGCGGCCTATACTGATGGGACACAGGCGTGATGTATGTGTGTATATATTTATATGTTTATATATATGAATGTTTGTTTGTTGTACTAAATACACCTAAAACTTCCTCCAGATTTACCATTATTTCTATCCAAAAGTTGCCTGTAAGAAATTGCATTTAGAGATAAGGCCGCCTCTTGTACCTACTATTTCATGTTTTCGTGATGTTCTTGTGTTATTTTTATTGGTGTACAATGAAGTGTATATTATTCATAAAGTGTATATACTCAGGTCTCTGCAGATGAAATGTTAGAGAAAGATGAAATTAAATCTAGTAATGCCCACCGATGAGACAGCCCAGCGAGTGTCCGATGTAGATAAACTTATCCCAATTGAAGTGTTGCTTCACCTGCACCACAGTTGGCACCAAGTCCAGAACTGTGTACCTGAAATGTTGGAAGTATTATCATTGAAGTTATTTCCTCCTGTTTCTTGCCTTGTTTTAGGAAATGACGAAAAAGCGACCGACTTCTCACTCTTTAAAGGTGCAGCAATCCAAATATGCAGTTTCTAACATTGATTAACTGAATTTATTTACTAAATGAACCTTCGGTCGTCAAAATTTTGAACGATGTTAACTTATTACTTAATATCTAAAGATCACTAATGCAATTCACTTAACGCAACTTAACTTGTTTTTTTTTCCGTAAAAACGGGAATACTATATATTCTTCCTTTTGTAATTTCAACGAGTAGTGATTGGTGTGAAAAGAAAAAATGTAATCGGACCGGATATTTTGATTCGATGAGCGTTTTAAAATATAAATAGAAGCAAAAATGATGTAAAAAAATGTAAAAAACTTACTTTTATAATATTAGCTGGGATTAGCCCAGACTTCACCCGGGTACGAATACATTTTTCATCCCGGTATAGTAGTTTTTATTCAGTTTTTGGTGCTCCTTTCATAGGTAATACATTTTTTTCCATTAAAACTTCCTGACTCTATTGATTATTATTGAACGTAGTTCTGTCAATTACGTACAATATTACCTAGTTGATTTAAAGATTAACCCTATCACTGCGTTTTTTGCTTGCATATCCCAATGTCTCCCATATGAGGGTAATTTCTTAATATTCTATATTATAAGTGATGAACCATTAATTAAAAAAAAATGTAATTTTGGAGTAGATTTATTAAAAAATAAAAGATTTCTATACAAACTTACATCCCCTATTCCACCAATTTGTAAGGGTTGTTACTTAATTTTCTCCAAATAATCAGTATTTCCTTGTTATTTTGAAATTGCATATAAACTTAGAGTGTACCTACGTCCTAAAAGGAATGCTACTAGAGGTGAACCTCTTACAAAGTCGTCGTCTGCATTGGTACCTCACTCCCAGTTAATTCTACCGCTAAATACAACATTGCTGTATTCTGGTTTGAATGATGAAAGAGGCGGTGAAATTACTGAGTAAATGTGACATTATATCTTCAGTTCAGAAGGTTGGCGTAACACTAGTGATATCATTGTGATGACACGAGTGTCAATAGACTTCGGTCACGTTTATCATCAAGCGGACCGTATGCTCATTTGAAGTCTTTATAACAAGCAAGCAAAATTTATGACGCCCAGTACTTGAATGAGTGGTGAGTGTTTGATGAATGAGTGAGTGAGTAACTATTCGCTTTTATATTTCAGATAATAACGTAAACAGTTATAATATTAATTGATTCAACTTTACCTAACTCCTCGTGGAAGTTGATCAGATCGTCCATTCCCTGGAACGTCTATGGCTACATAGAAGAAATTCTCAGGGAGCAGAGACACTAGAGGTCTGAAGCCTGTGCAGACGTCCAGCTTGCCGTGAACGAGCAGGGCTGGTGGGTTGGACGGTTCACCCCAGGTTACACCTGCAAAGTGATGAAAGTACAAGAGAACTTCAACGTAGCAGTAAATAAAGATGTTGCAAATCAAATATTAAGATAACATGCAAACATGAAATGACTGCGCCGAAGATTAAATTTCTAGACAAACCCAACATGTTTCATGAAAAAATCTGAATCCTAATTTTTCAAGGAAAATAAAATTCATACATGCATTTTTTTAACGACAAATATCGTAATTCCAAAATAGATATTTGGTCATTCCTTTTTTAAGTCTAAAGCCATTTACTAGATATAAATGAATTAATTGACTCAATGTTCAGACGTAGTAAGATCAGTTATCAATATTTGTTAGAATATTTCGGATCTGTATTTTTCTTTTTTGTCAGCTGTTTCTGCACTGTATGAAAATATTTTCAGTGGAAACATGTCTAATTTATGTATTAGACACACTTAATCTTCTTAATTATACAAAAAATATTAATTGTTTTCCAAATAAAATAAAAGCATTGGAAGACTAGAATAGTACCTCCTTTATACCAGGTAGCGTAAGAGGCGACTGAGTTACCGGACCAACAGATGGCGGTATATCCATCCAAAATAGCGCAACTTAAATATTACAGGGTGGCATTAAGTTGTGCTCTGCAATTGCAACTAAGTCTGCCCAACACGGCAATTATGGGCAAAAATCCCTCTATCTTGGGAAGGCTTATGTCCAACAGTGGACATAAGGCTCCCTAAGATAATTAGAATTAGACCAGGCCTCCAGTACCCGGCAGCTCCAAGAGATGTGAACGATCTCGGGCAGACGGTTAGCTACTGTACAAACCAACTTTTGATGGTAACAGAAATACAAGGGACAAATACTGGGTGACTAAAAAAAGGACTCTTTATAATAAACTCTTTCTTCATCTTACTTGAAATGTGTGTGTGTTTTCTATTACTACAGGCCTTAATAACCAGCTATTAAACCAACCAACAAAATAGCCCAACAAATGAGTATATCTAGGATGGAACATAGTTCCCGATATAGCTTCAGCGACTTAGCACGTAGTAGTCGTCAGATCACTTAGCACCCAATATCGAATGCCGATCGAGACTTATGGCTCTAGAATGGAGACAAGCTAGACAGAATGACAAAACCCAAAGTCTGACAAAATCCAAATTCTGACAAAAGGCAAAGTCTGACAAAACCCAAAGTCTGACAATACCCAAAATCTGACAAAAGGCAATGTCTGACTAAACCCAAAGTCAGAAAAAAACCTAAATCTTACAAAACCCAAAGCCTCACAAAATCCAAAATCTGAGAAAACCCTAAATCTTACAAAACCCAAAGTCTGACAAAACCCAAAGTCTGACAAAACCCAAAGTCTGACAAAACCCGAAAGTCTGACAAAAACGCAGGTTCGACCTGAATGCAAACCGCTTGCAACCACTTCTATTGTAAATCACTTGGAGGGGGATATATCCTACAGTGATGCAGATATAATGATAATGATGAGGTGGTTCTGGTGGTGGTTCAAACTTAGATAAAAATACTATGTACATTCATTTGTTTAATAGCAGATATTATATAAAATGTATATGCTAGTATTAAAATTGTAGGCGTATAATTCCGTAGTATTTTCACAAACAACACTAGAAATAATCTGGCAATTTCATTTAGATATAGAATGTGTTTTAATCTGCTTTTAATTGGTGTTGACTGCCCTATATTCCTTTTGTCTGCTAATTTAGAAAGATTTTTTACATATATAAAAAACAATCTGTATTTAAACATGTATATACCAACTCATAAAAAACAAAAACACTGTCCATTTACTAACCTGCAATGTTTCCCCATGGTGCTTCAAAGTTGAACTCTTTTTCGCGGTGTAATTTCATAGTGAAATATTTTTTGAGGTTATAAAAACAATTGGATACACAGTAATCCTTATCTTTCTGAACTGTAGCAAATATTCGGGTATTTACTCGATGCATGACCGTCGGTCCTCAGTGATGATTTATCTGTTATGCGATGATAATAATTATATAACGATAAATACCATTATCTTTTCTGTGTCATTGACTTGGCTTGTCATCGTTGAGTTTTCCGCGTTGAAAACAACCTTGAATTTATTACGACTTTTAGTAGCTACCTATAAAAATACCTTTGTAGATATATAACTTTCGTATTAACTTATATTTATAAAATATAATCCTAACCAAGAGTGAACATAAAATATACCTACCTATTATAATTTTATTAGAAATCGTCTATGACGTAGGTATCTACCTTAATAAAAAAAGGTACGTAATAGGTACCTAATTGTCTGTTTAAGTGGTTTATAATCGCTATAGGTTCTGCACAAAGACTACTGGGTACAAAGGTTTGATATAATAGACAGAATAAATATATCTCGAAACCGGACTCCGATATCTACCGGTTTATCTTGGTTTGATTGTTGATAAATTAGTAAGCCGGCGACAATAAATTAATTCTTCAATCCTACTAGGCATATATCATACATTTATATTTATTTATAAGATATTTGTTTTCGCGTACCTAAATAAAATCATCTTCAGAATATAAAAAAAACGATTTTTTTTCGATTTCTAGCGTTTTATTTTCAAATGTCAGTGAAAAAAGTAAAAGAGTGGTTTGTGAATGCAGCGTGGGGCAAAGTGGCCGGTAAGTTTTGATTAATTTTTAATACGTATTTGTATGCAGTGAGGTACCGCCAGAGTAGAAGTAGTATCTCCCTCCGTATCGGGTGTCTTAAAAGAAGACTAAGGTACCAGAACCGACAGATGGCGGTATATTCATCCGAAACAGTATAGCTCAAATGCACAGGGCGGGTATGGGCAGCAACATTCCCACCGTAAAGGATGCGCTCTGCGATTGCCCACTCGCTTGTCCAGCGCGGCAATGGGGGCTTATCGCGTGTGAATTTACCGATAGAGGCGCTGGTGTCGACTGAGGTCTTCGAAATGTCAAATGTCATTGTTTGTGTTAGTTATTCGGGTTTATTTGTAAAAATATTATAATTTAGTCAATATTTTGCAATAACTGACATTGATTATAGAAAATATGGAGTCTTCAATGTCTATTTCTGCATATATTTCTTCACAAGTCTGGAAATCAAAATTTTTGTTGGTCTTTTGTTACATACAATTGTTATAGAATCACTATTAAAAGTAAGTATTGATGCAATATCTGTCGACGAAAACTGTTGTGATAAATGGGTATCAACCAGTTTGTTTATGAATTGAATGTTTTGAAGGGATATAGTTGTCCCTGCGGATCGCTACTAACCACTGTTTTGAGATGGTTTTATCTTTCGGAAATGTATGTTCTCCGTTTTTTTTCAGAACAAAACGGGACTGCACAACATTGCGGCATGCTTGTTGCTATTTTTAGGATATAGTTTTACAAATTTTGTTAAGCAAACTTTGTTTTCAAGCACCGTACATAAACAAACACTTTGACAGACCAACCTAATGGACCTCAGTCGATAGTAGCGCCATCTGGTGAGCAAAGAAACGGTTACCCTCATTATGGCCAAATTTCCCTCTTACTTTGGAAGGCATATGTTCAGCTTCTTACTTGGGGAGGCCTATGTTCAGCTTCTTACTTGGGGAGGAGGTCCAGCGGTGGACTTCTAATGGCTGGAATGATGATGTTTCATGATGTGGCATGTAACGTAATGATAGTTGTTGATTTTTACAGATTCTATTCCTCAATGGTAAAGTTTATTATTTATTAGTTACTTTTCTTGTTTTTATATGATTTTATTGTAAATTGATAAACAATATCGTGTACTGTGTTGTTGTTTTGAATACAAATGTTTATCTGGATTTTTTGATAACGGTATAAACCATTTGAAAATCACAGAATAATAAAGATACTATAAAAGTTAGTACGGTTAATCACAGAACATTTATTAAAAATATGTTGTGCAAGATGTACCTTTAAGAATATCCGGGATAGCGCAGATAGTATTGAACTTATCTTGCACGCCAAAGGTCGTGGGTTCGATCTCCATCCAGGACACAGATCAAACACAAATACCATATTATCGTATTTGTGTTTGATCTGTGTCTGGGTGTTGAATATATGTATTTAAGCATTTTATTTGTGAATCCTCTGTTGTCTGACATTATCATTGGGACATTACATCCTTATCCAAAATCTGTAATCAATATTGAATTCCTAATATGTAGCGTTTTGTTTATTTGTTTTACCAATAATTGTTTAATACTAATAAATATAATAATCATTATCACCTTATCAGCCATGAGACGTCCACAGCTGGACTTAGGCCTCCCCAAGTAATCTCCAATCGGACCGGTTGTGTGCGGCCTGTGTCCAGCGCGATACTGCGGTTTTAGTCAGATCGTCTGTCCATCTTGCGGGTGGACGCACTACGCTGCGCTTGCCGGTGCGCGGCCTCCATTCCAGAACCTTACGACTCCATCCGTCATTGTTTCTGCGTACCAAACACCAAATAAATATAAGTCTAACTAAATCGCATAACAGATTTAAGATTCCCACAGAAACGAATCAACCTACCCATACCTGTTAAAAATCACTAGGTTCTTAATAAAATTGCTCTCTTTTAAAGATGAATGTTGTTGCCAAATTTTGGCAGATTTGATGATGCCTTGATGAGTTGTTTATTCTATACTAGCTGTGCCCGCGACTTTTTCCTCGTGGAATAGTAACTTTTATCAGCATACGTATATTTTTCGCCCGATTTTGTCACATTTTTGATTATTGCTCTGCTTCTATTAGTTGTGGCGTGATGTTGTATAGCCTAAGATACTCCTTATTACATAAGCTATCTGCCAGTGAAAGTCCCGTCCAAATCGGTCCGGCCGTTCCAGAGATTAGCAGGAACAAACAGACAGACAGACAAAAATTAAATAAAAGATACATTTTGGTATGTGTACCGTATATACATTCATATGCATGTAGTAGAAAGCGGTTATTTTAATATTATAGACAGACGTTTCATTTTTATTTGTTTGTATAGATATATAATAAAACGAGTAGCCTTAAAATATAACAGAATTTTTATATAGAAAAACAAGTGAAATTTTAATAAAGAGTAGAGATAAAAAGTAATAGACCTACTTTAAAGTATTTTGCTGACACCAAAGAGGATTTGAAACTATGTTCACTACTAGTGCATTGCCCAATAAACGATAGATGTACCTGCAAGATATCTAGTTTAAATAAATATTTTATTAACGTTATTTCATTCTCATATATTGCCATATACCTAAGAATGTTCGCATTGCTGCGTTCCGGCTTGAAGTGTGAGAGATTCAGTGAATATACTGGGTAATGTGGCATAATATCCTCAAGTCACAAGGCTAGCAACGCGGAAGTGATATCCTTGTGATATTACGAGCGTCTATAGGCTGCGGTGACGTTTACTCTCATGCGGAGGGTATGTTTGTTTGCCGACCTGGTTTTGTAAAAAAAAACTGTGGCAGGTGTTTATGGTATATTTTAAATAAAAGACGTCAGCGCTAACAATAAATTGATTTAACAGTAGCACCTACCTAGTTGTAACATTTCGATTTCATCTCAGGAAATTTAATCCAGTTAAAAGGATATTAGTATTAAATTCTCGTAAATTTTTAATTTCGGGACTTTTACTGCTGGAAGTAGGCCTCATCTAGCGATTTCCAATAGAACCTGTTATAAATGGAATCAAATTAAATCAAAAAATATTCTTTATTCAAGTAGGCCTATTATAAGCACTTTCGAATCGTCATAATTAATAGAAAGAACAATTTTAATTCAGAAATATGAAATACTAAATTTTATTATATTTATAATACTGATGGCCCTGATGACCCGACGGGGTCAAAAGAGATATCTAACATTTAAATTAAGCCTACCTTATACTAGTCTGCTGAAATCAGACGGGTCTAAAAGTATATGCTACGCTATAATGAAGGCCTCTCATAAATGAGAGGGTAATTACGAGCTCGGCCGTAATTATCCTGCATGCCCCGCGGCCGCGACCGCGCGTTTAGCTGGATCGCGCCTGCAAGGTCGCGGGATCTGAGCGGAATCGACGGCGATCGCCCGAGGGCGCCTCTAGAGGCTCGACCTAGACTCGGGCGGCCATCGTTGGGGTGAATTTAATTATGAAATTCAGCAAAAGAGGACGGACAGAGTGAGCCCGACAGCTCCAGGGCTGCCGGTTATCGCTCGTGGGGGCAGGGACTGCACGCGTTCGCCGGCGAACGCGGTGTACTACTCTGTTGTACGAATGCATGTGCAGTGTCAATGATTGTGTTGTGCCAGTGAGAGGGCGGGGAAGGGCTGCGATTTTCAGTATAGGTTTTAATTATTTTTGGGGACCAGTTGGCATAACTTTCTAGTATTTTGTATGTCAAGATTTTTTGTCATATTGTGCCATAACAAAATTCCTCAAGAAATAGATAAGTTGTATTTTTCTGATCTGGTTGTAAATATTTGTTTCCAGTTATATCGTGGGGTGACCCTGCGCGACCGCCGGTGCTTCTGGTGCATGGGTACATGGACTCTGCAGCTACCTTCATTAGGCTCGTGGAGCTGCTCTCTGATGATTACTATTACGTAGCCTTTGACAGCCCCGGTATAGAAAAATAAAACTATTTCTAGTATTTAGTAGTGAACAGGAACTCAGATTATTTTTCTCTCTGTACCAATAGGGATATGAGTAATTGTACAACCTCAATCGTACCTAATACACAGATTCTGGTGAACCTTATTCCAAAAAAATATTACTATTTCCTTATTTAAATATCTTTGAAAGTGCAATGTGTAAAATACAACACTGGCATGTTTCAACTCAGGAAAATAATAATATATATCGTCGTTTAAATTCTAACACAGCGTAAGTCAAAATGTTGACACTCTGTACAATTGAGAAAACATTGCCTCACGTTTCATAAAATAATCTCAATTGCTTGTGCATTTAGTTGGTGCAAAATAGATTTTGTTTAAAGAATACATTTACTGCAGCGTTAGAAATGTAATATCGTGGTATCATTGGCCTTAAGGCCTTATTAAGTTGCCAACTTTGACATACGCGGTGTTAGAACCTATGCAACAATATTTGAATACCAGAAGAGATACGAGAAACAAGTAATACTCACCTTCTTTTTCTCAAATACAAGAATTATTAATACAGAAATGCTACTACAATTTAAAAGAGTTTCTGTGTGATGTCTGATGTCTAACTTGTTAGTAATACCATCGAACCCAATAACTGTCGTTACCCATAAATATTGTATGCACAAGAGGCACAACACGGATGACACTTACATGTACAATTTCTTAACAACCTTATAACCTGTATTGACCGTAAAAAGTTTTGATTGATTCATTGATTCCAATCCCCTGAATGAGGTTTTGTAAAAGGCGACAACGGTACCGACAGATGGCGGTATATTCATTTATTTATTGAACTTTATTGCGCAAATTATCACAAAATCTACAAATGATGGACTTAATGCCAGTTGGCATTATCTCCCAGTCAACCATTATTCCCGTCGTGAAGCTACGCTCTGCGATCACAAATAAAGCGATGTTGGAGACCCTAAAAGCTCTAGGGCGGTGCCTGCTTGAGACCCTCGAGACTATTATAACCATTTCCCATGAATGTTACAAATTTACTGCAAGCACTCCCATGAATAGGTTTTAATCCAAACTCTAAGCTGAATGTGTTAGTCTTTTGTTTTGTAAATGCAGTCGTTAAAATGTTATTAAAATATTGATTTCGTGTGTCCCAGGGCATGGCAAGTCGGATCCCCTTCCGGGTGGTCCCTTAGTAACACAGACTGTCGTCGTGGAAACCATAAACAGGATCGTCACCAGCATGCGCTGGCGCACATTTGTGGTGCTCACGCACTCTATGGGATATGTGATAGGTGAGTTACATTTATGTTGTTATCCTGTTGTAATTCTTCGTGTTTTCTAACATTAACATGATCGCTAAACTTGTTAAAATAACCTATCTAGTTATTATCAGAATCGATTCATCGTAGAAGATGTGACAGCGTTACCAATAGACAGACAAACTCAGATTCTTATTTACCTGACCTGTGCTACGGAAAAATTCATAGAACAGACATAAACATTCATTATCTAGATTTTGGAGTGGGGATAGATCATCATCATAGGCCTCTCCAAGAAAGGATATTTTCTTGCCCATAAATGCCGCGCTGGGCAAGCGTGTTGGCAATCGCAGAGCGCAACTTTCGCGACGGGGATGCCCATTGCCGCCCAGTACATTTGAACTGCACTGTTTTAGATGCATCAATCGCCTCTTACGATAACTGGTGCACTGGGAGGTACTATTCTACTCTGCCGGTACCTCACGAAAAGGTGATAGCCGAAATTCTAGTGTTTCGAACACTATCGAATGCGCCTGCGCGCCTGTAGATTATAATAAATCATGATTTTATCGAGGCACGACACCGCTTTCGCCGGCGAACGCGTGCAGTCCCTGCCCCGACGAGCAATAACTCTAGGGCTGCCGGGCTCACTTCGTCCGTCCTATTTTGCTGAATTTCATAATTAAATGCACCCTAACAATGGCCGCCCGAGCATAGGTTGAGTCTTTAGAAGCGCCCTCGGGCGATCGCCGTAGGTCCCGGTTAGATCCCGCGATTTTTTCGGTGGCGCTGGAATTGACGTCTGAGTAGTCAAGCAATAGGTTTGTCTGGATAAAAATCATTTATAGAAATAAGCCTACCCGAAAAAAGGTTGTAAAACTAACTTCAAATAAACTTCTGAAATATTTTCCTAGTTAACTAAACCATTGCGGTCTTCATGTTTCTACGTCATAATGTCCTCTTACATAGCCAGCTTTCGCATGTGTTTTCCATACTGAGTCAATTTTGTCGAGTTCTATATTTGACTATTTAGTATTTGGTCTCTCGTTCTCTTTGGGAGTTTATAGTCCAAGATCCCAGAGCCCCCAGACGTCACTCATTTTCTGATGGACAAAATATATACGAGTGGGTAGTGGTGGGGTGTACTATGATCATATGACAAGTTGCTACCTTGGCCAGACGGCCAGTTTTCAGGTAGAAATTAATCAAGGTACATAAAAACACTGCTCACCTCACTTAAATTCTGATAGCTGATTTTAACATATATTTTACACTATATCGTTAAAAATCAGTATTCATTACTCCCAGACACATGCGGTCGGCGGTTTTACCTTACAGACGCTTTAAAGCTCTGAGAAAAATTAATTTAGGTCACTTATTTTCTGATGCTTGATTTTTATATATGTAATTCAGACAACTATTCTAAAACGTTTTGCAGACGGACAGACCGATCCAAGGGGCCAGACATTCCCCAGACCCAATTTTAATGTCTTTTATTAGGAAGGGCTTGATTTTCCGTGGCATAGATGCATTTGTTTTAGTTGTACAGATAGTTCTTTTTACATTTTACAATCACACATATTCTGATATCTATGTATTTGTTTCTAATCCTTATCTTCTTCAATGGTTTTTGTCTTACTCATGCTGACTGACACCGAGAAAAGTGGATTAAAGAACTTGTGTTTTAGATATCAGAAAACAGAGCTATCACAAATATAATAGTTAAATATATAATTTAACACCTAGACAAAGAACAAACACAAATATTCATCATATAACGTGTTTGTCCTCTGTGGGGATCGAACCCTTGGCGTAAGACAGGTCCACTACCATCTACGCTACAGGGCCCGTCAAAAATGTTTCTAACTAGGTAATTACCAAGTTTGTGTTCTCCTGGGATCCCAGTAAGCTTAAAGTAATCATTTATAATAACAATTTGAGAAGGTAAGTTTGTTTGTCCAGTTGTTCACGCTATGCTTTATCTACTATAAGATCTTTCTGAAATTTCACAACGAAGGATATATAGTACCAAAATTTTATCCCTAAAAGTACACTTTTAAAAATGTATATTGACTTGTACCTTTTATACATAAAGTACACTCTTAGGCATGAAAGGTAGAAGTTAAAGTATTTTGGGTTGAAAGTACACTTTTACATCCAAAGTCTCATCACTAAAAGTACACTTTAAAACTCTACTTTTACAGTGCACTTCTAGGGATGAAAGGTTCGAGCTAAATTTACGCGGACGAAGCCATGGGTCATCATACCAGCCATTGAGAGTCCACTGCTGGACATAGGCCTCCCTAAGAAGCTCAGCTTTCGTGCATCCCCGCCCTGTGCATTTGAGGTACAATGTTTTGAATGGATATACCGCCATTTGTCGATTCTGGTAATTTAGTAGCCTCTTACATCTGGTACAGGGGGAGGTACCTTAGTCGCATCTTACGACACCTGGACAGGTATTATTATTATTCTACTCTGCCGGTACCTCACGGCCTGGCCAGGCCAAGCCATGTGTAAAAGTAGTCAACTCTAAATGTTTACGTTTTTTTTCAGCTGCATTCTACAACCACATCTACCCAGGAAAAATGTCCGGCGCGGTGAACATCGACCCAGTGCCCGGCATAGCCAACTATTACTATATGAACGAGTCCTTAAGACATTGGTTCGAATTTTATTACAAGGATTACTATGACAATTACAAGAAGTAAGTGACTCAAAAAGAAATCCATCTTTACCATTCATTATCGTCACCATTTCAGCCATACGACGTCCACTACATATAATAGAAATAATACTAAGTGACTGAGATATTGCTTCCCATAGCCGCACTTTTGCATTTGGGCTACGCTGATTTGAATGGCTTTACCGCCATCAGACAATTAACAGTCAGTTTAAAATATCACTAGTTAGATTATAAAATAGTGTCTATACCGGTGATATAAGAAAAACGTAAAATCAGAAGCATTTTTGAATATTCTAGATATAATGGACGAACCCGATTGTACACCTTGGATCAAGCTAAAAAACTCCTGATGGACAACAGATCATTCACAGAGGAGCAGGCAACGGTTGTGCTCAGTAGGGCTCTGGAGCCCGCGGGCGATGGACTTTATCGGTGAGTCCTCAACAGACTGTTTGGATCAGAAGTAACCTTAAGTATAAGAAACGTGACGAAAGAGTGAAATGTTGGTAGTTTGATTAGGCACCTCCTACACAGCCATAAAAACAATATAGTAATACAATATTTAAATTAAACAAACTAAATAACATGCTTTCAAAATACAACAAAGTTAAACTACAAAAAAACTAAACTATTTTACGCTTTATTTTAAGTACAACTAGTATTTTTTTGTTCGTCATTATTTTCACTTTGGTATAAAAAATATCTTTAATTTTTACACTAGAAAGCAAAGAGAAGTTATGTATTTCTTTATTATAGTTTTAAATAAAATATTTATTCATACACAATAAGTGCAACCACTATTTATATATTTAGAAACAGAGGAAACGTTAGAAACCTTTTTTGTCTTCTTTGCTCGAGTTTAAATTGCAAGAAATTAATTAAAGAGAACCATTATTAAATGTTTATGCGGCTAATAATTTTGTTGAAGTGGCAAAATGTGACATTAATTTTTTTAACTTAACCTCGAAGTTATTTTGTGTTGTAAATGATATTTAAATCAAATATAACGTTTAAAACTTATATTATATTATCATATATCATCTAGCAGCGCCTAACGACATAACCCGCGTAAAGTTTTAGAACGATTGCCCTAACTTAGGACTACCCTTTCAATCCCTTAAGGGATGATTTTTGTAAAAAAAATTAACACTTGATCCATGACTTCCAATTCAAGAACCTTTATACAGAAATTCATTCGAATAAAAAAAGACTAGTTTCATACTAACTTTGCTTCCGCATTTTATCCCTTTAGGGGGTGAATTTTAAAAATCCTGTGTGCTTCCCTACGTTATAAAAGGAAACGAAAAATGTGCAAAATACAAAGTTTCTAAGCCTTATAGTTCAGCTCCTGATATATCAATCAACTTCTCCATTTTCATAATAAAAAACATCTACTTTTTTCAGTCTCACTTGGCAGCCAATAGTAAAAAAACTACTGCAATTCCCAGTGTTCGAAGACACGCTTAAAGCAGTTTTATCCAACCCGCCACCAACACTAAACTTCGTGGCTCGGACGTCTACTGAACCGCCCGAAGCAAAGACATTCGCTATGGACATTCTACACTCAATGGAAAATGATCAACACTCTATAGTCTATGTCGATGGGGCGCATGACGTTCACATCACTAATCCGGAAAGATTGGCGCCATTTATTGTTGAATTTTTACATCGTGAATCTAATAGTAAATTAAATGCTAAATTATAACTGTCAAAGTGATTAAGTATATCTAATTATTATTTATATATAAAAAAGAATCATCGAAATGTATATGCGCGTATCTAGAAAGACTGCATCAATTTTTTTTCTTATGTTTCTATTTGTTAGGAGCAGATTTGTATGGGATCCAGGAATCGAGAAGTACCTATCTATGTACTAACTAATGTTTGTGTGCTGGTTTGTGTTTTTTTAGGTTAGTAGATTAATAAATGACACGGTAATGGTATGAAGTTAAGGCGGGACGGGTAAGTAAATAAATAATAATTAATCCCTAAATCTATGTAGGCGTGTGACTCTCGAATTGTTGCACCAAATTGGATAATCTTTATTTCTAAATATTCGTAATTACAGATCAGGAATGAATTTGTGGAAAATTGTGAAGTAGTAATTTTTACGTTGGCGATACATGAGTGCGATAAAATGTAACGGATACAAAATTACATACCTGTATATAAATATGAAGGCACCTAATCAATTTAGGGGTAAACATTTGGTGTATATATGATTGTTTATTTTAATAATAATACCTACTTCGTTTTTATAAATCATCATATATTAACAACAATAATAATATATTTAAAATATGGTAATAAACTATGATAATTCTTTAATTAATTTTACTAGTCACAATACTAAACACTCCTTTAAATATACAGAATAATGATAGACGCCAATATATTAGCGGTTATTTATGTTGTCATTATAGTATATTGCATCATATTTTTTTTACTAATATTATTTACATTTTACAATATTTTTTTAATAATAATCGTCATCACCGTCATACCAGCCATTGAAAGTCCACTGCTGGACATAGGCCTCCCAAAGAAAGGGGGAATTTTGCCAATAATTGCCGCACTGTGCAAGCGTTTTGGCAATCGCAGAGCGCAGCTTTCGCGACGGGGATGCTGCTGCCCATCCTCGCCCTGTGCATTTGTGCTGCATTATTTCGGATGGATATACCGCCATCTGTCGGTTCTGGTAACTTAGTAGCCTCTTACGACACCTGGTGCAGAGGGAGGTACTATATACTCTGCCGGTACCTCACGGCATATTATATAAAAACAAACTCAAATAAAAGACAAGAAACCATTCCAATAATTTTGGAACACGCTAATTTGACACCTGTCTAATAAGCAACCGTTGCCGCGAAATTTATCCCGAAACATGTTCCCGTGGGATCGAACTGTCTCTTTATTTCTTCTTAGGAATCGGCAGTGAAGAACACTCCAACAAAATGAATGAAAAACCACATAACCAATCATAGTTTTGCTCTACTGAAATTTGTATTTAAAAAAGGCACTACATATGTAGCTACTGCACCAGCTTCAGTCAGATGTATATCATGTCCTCCTTTCACATTTTCTATGTAGAAATGTTTGCAGTTATTCTTCATTGACGTAACCAGCTGCATGGCGCTCGCTCTCCATTCGGGTACTCCAATGGAGTCTGTGGCTGATATGATGAGGGTGGGGGGAGTGTTTTTTGAGAATAGCTCGGTGTAGTAGTCTAGAGGATAGTTCTGGGGCGCCGTGTTTTGTCGTCTAAGTCGATAGTCCCAGGATAATCTGAAAATTAACAAATAATACCCAATAATAATAATAATTCACCCAACGGTTCATACATTGACTTGACTCTAAGATAAGTCGGCTTAAACACCTGTCTAAAGGACATCAGATAACTTACAAATCACAAATATACATTCTTAACACGAAGACACAGAATATACATACATCACGCTTCTGACCTGGCCCTTCTTTATTACCTCTTTTACCTGGTTAAGATATGTTCGCGTCGGTCGTCCTATACCAACTCTTCCATTCACTTCCGCTCTATATAGTTGTGCAGTCATTCTACATTCATTCCTCCCTTCTACATGTCCAAACCATCTTAACATTCCTTTCTCTATTGTTGACACATCATCTTTTATACCACATCGATCTCCTATCACACTATTCTGAAATCTATCTCTCAAACTCACACCATACATACTTCGAAGTGCTCTCATTTCAACAGCATTTATTCTACTCGCGTGCTTCTTCTGCCATAGCCAACATTCACAACCATATGTCAGTGTTGGAAACAACACACCTCTATGAACAGCCTTTGACACATTTTGGCTGCCCACAAAGGTATTACATACTTCCTTCCTTCCTTATTACAGGCTTCATTAACACCATTTCCAGCTTTCACTCTCCATTCAATATCTTCTTCATACTTCTCGCCTGTAAAATACTTCCCAGATACACAGACTCTTTCACTAGTTCAACTTTTATGTCATCGATCACTATTTTACTAATTTTATTAGTCAACTTTCCTCCTTAAGGAGTCTTATAAACAGGCTCATTTTAATGAAGTATGTAGAGAGTGAGGTTGGAGTGGAGCCAAAGGCACAATGAAGTCCAGGTCCGAATATAATAAAAAGAATCTCATAAACAGGCTGATCTTAATGAAGTTTGTAGGTGAGGTTGGAGTGTAGCAGAAGGCACAATGAACTTCAGGTCCGAATATAACACTCCTGACCAAATTACTCCACAATGAAAAACCCTACACATGCATTCTACTTGTAGAACATCCTAACTTTTTTTGGAATCCTAATAAACGATAGGTACAAAAGCAGAGATTAGAGACTTTTAAATGTGAACTTTAACGGGAGTTCTATGCTAGAAAGACTCGCAATACGTGGGTAGATCTGGCATTGACGTCAGCGTAGTCCTCAAATGGTTTAGTCATAGTGAATCATCACCTGTATTTATCACCATCGACAGCTATCAGATTCCTATCCAACACCAATTCCGCTTGACTCTCATTCAATTTTCTCGCCCTCATCACAGCTTCTATGGCCTCCCTCCGGGTATACAGAGCGATGCCCCAGTTCAGTTTCTCATAGTTCCTGTAATAATTTTCGTAGTATTTGCTGTAATACTCCTTATAATTGCGACATTGGAGCAGTTCCAGAGCGAGCAGCGGGTCGAACAAGATGAACTTCGTTATTCTGTTTGGGTAGACCGCGTTGAAGAACAGCCCTGGAATGAGGGTGAATAGAGGTAATGTGAGTGAAACAAAGCCTATCCCACCTTTCAAACTGGAATACAGCAATACTATCACTGCTGTTGAAATAGAAATAGGTGAAAGTGAGGTACTAGCAGAGTAGAAGAGTACCTCCACTGTACCAGATGTCTTAAGACGTTTTGACTACACGGTCTGCAAGCACACATCAACGAGTGCAATGCACTTGCTGTTGTGATCTGATGTGTGTGTATGCCGCGATGGTACTATCGATCATTTATATTCTCACCTTGTTCGCAGCCCATAGAGTGTGCGATGTAAACGAACTGATGCCACCCCAGGTGTCTCACGACGTAGTCTACTGCGACGATAAAGTGGAACCTCGTCAGCATCACACCTAATAGGAACGGGTGTCAGTTATATCAATGAATATGTAAATAAAAACAAATAAATGTACAACTAACAATAGAAAAAAATCTTTATAGCATCTTGTAAAAAGGCGTGAAAAAGGTGACCACGCTCTTTGTTAATACTAACAAAAGGTGCAATAAGATTTAAAAATACCAGTAAATCATTTAATAATTACAATTAATGTAAGTCGTGACACACGAGCAGAGTAGAACTGTACCTCCCCCGTACCAGTTGTTGTAAGAGGCGACTGAAGTACCATAACCGACAGATATCCATCCAAATCATTGCAGCTCAAAGCACAGGTCGGGGATGGGCAGGAGCATCCCCGTCGCGAGAGCTGTGCTCTGTGATTGCCAACACGCTTGCCCAGCGCGGCAATTAAAATTAATATTCCCCCTTTCTTGTACCTTAGTTGGGTAGGTTCTGGTACCTTGATCGCCTTATCCGACACCTTGTACCGGGGGAGGTACTATTCTACTCTGCCGGTACCTCACGGCTTTGCACATAATTACCACGAGATCTTTGCAACGGGAATACGGGCCCGTCCCAGCCCTTTTGCATTTTAACTACGAAAAGTTAGATATACCTATATATATAGTATAAAAAAATAAAGGAGATACTTTTCTACTTTACCGGTACACAGGGACCGGAACTTCGTGCCATTAAAGGGGTGTTTCCCTGTGTAATTTTAATCATAAAAAAATCGGTAATTTTTTCAACTAAAAGGTTTACCAAATTAAAACTATTAGTTTGGTTAGAAACTTACCAAATCCAAGAACACCATTGAGGCTTACCCTAAGAAAGGTTTTAAAATGCATGCAAGCATTTTAAACTTCAACACACTACATTTTTTCTTAGAAATAGAAATCATAAGAATAAAGTAAAAGAGGCACAGATTAAAATTACCAATGCATTTTTTGAATGAGCACATCCATTGAAGGTTTTCACAACAACAAATGAATCTATAGATCTTAATAGTGAAGGATATCAATAGGTCCATCACTTTTTAATAGGGTTTAAGAATGAAAAGTAAATTACTGCAAATGAAAATGACTTAATAATAATATATTTCATATTGTTGGCACGCTACCCACACTAAACCAATTCCAAATGTGATGTCAGTTTCAAATGTCCAAGTATCTCTAGTCATATGATCAATAAATACATATATTATAATAGTCCTAATTTCCAACTTTACCTACTGGGAACCTGTCAGACTTTCCGTGCCCAGGCAGGTCCACGCCCACATAATGGTAGGATCCCGGCAAGTACTCAAGGATGGGGATAAAAGTGGACAAGCTGTCTTGACGGCCGTGGACAAGAAGCACCGGCGGGCCGGTCGGATCTCCCCATGACACCACTGAAATTTGAAAGATTGCAATATAAAGAACAAATCACTATGCAAGCACGCTGGCTGCTCATATAATAACTATTATATTGTAGAAACTAGAGAAAATAAAAAAAAAATTAAACTAAAAATATATGCCCGATAGCACTGATGAATTTGTATACTTATTCTGTGTATTAAAATATGATATGTGTAATCCCTCTGTCAAGTCCCTGTCTATCCAGACATATAAGACTGCTTGCTACACTTATGATGTTTTTATTGAGATACAAAAAAAGTATATATTATTATATTATAACAAAACCTCTCACACTATTGATATTAGTGAGTGATCAAAACAAAATTATTAAATGTTGGGTCAACAATTAATAAATATAAGTGTAAAAGTAAACATATATAAATTAAAGATTTCATATGTTAATTCATATAAAACTTTTGATGTTATAGGTATATTATCTTACTCAGCTATATAGCACATAAGTAGTCACTTAAAAAAGGTCATTGAATAAACTAAGAGTATGTACAATATTATATATAAAAATATGTGTAAAAACTATATTCAAGATAGTCATATAACCATTACCAGCCGTTTCTTTAATGACCCTATTGCAGTAGCACTGATTTGATCGAGTGAGTATGGAACAAGGGCAATGAATAACCAATTACACATAAAAACAATTAAAAGCAAACTCAAAGATTTGAAGTTATTTGTTTATACAGGTCTAGAAAATCAATTTTCATTACACATTACTTATACAAAAAGGTTGAATTCAATGTAATTTATTTTATTAAACAGATCTGTTGATGACTTTCCATCCATAATGATATGCTGTATACTAGTTGGAAGCAAAGTATTTCTCAAGACAAATAATAGGTTCATTCTCTATCTATTGAAACCACCAATATTTTTAAAGCTATTTTTAAGAGTATAAATTAAGAGAAAAACTTAGAGATCTAAATTTGTAACAATTATTAAGGTTAGTGCCATTAGATACAAGAATTTCTAAATATATGGGGATAGTTGCAAGTCACATTTTATGAATATATTATATTTACATGTATATCTGTTTTGTTTATCATAACTGAAAAAATTAACAAAAAAAAACTAAACAAATGAAGCCAAATTTAACAACTTAGCAAATTGGAAAGCCTTGATAATGCATTCTTTTAAATGGCATGATGGCCCTCAGTATGAGCTTCGATAAACATCACTGTAGCACTATGGCAGTCTCAAACTATAGATAAGAAATAAAGAATATAAATATATCCTATAAGTAATGTTTCATTGAATTATCCTGAGTGATTTCTTGTATGTATATTTATTTTTTAAATTCTTTACAGTATTAAAAACCGGTCCAGACAATATACATTAACCAGAACTTCATTTTAAGAGTCTTAAATATAATATTAATAAATTAAAAAGAAATAAAAAACATTGTCTTATATCTATCTTTAGTTCAGTAAATATATGTTCAGATTTTATATTTTCATTTAACATAATATGTAACACCTTTAAGTTATACAGCTCCTTGGTAATACAAATGTGTTGAACGATATACCGACAATATTTTTTACTAAAAAGGTTTTAAATAAGTGTCTAAAGACTATTAAAAACTTTGATACTTACAAGATATTTTGCCCCAAGGCGCGTCTATAAACCATTCTTTAACTGCTTTTATGATCTTCTTCATCGTATATTAACGAATTAGCAAATATGCATTGTAACACTAACCGTGAAATAGTAAATACCATAAATTAAATTAATTCAGAAGAATAATCAAGAAATTACAAAGTACAAACTATTTGCATTACGACTGTCAGGATGAGGTAGTGCTGGGATTTATCGATAATATTTTTCATAATTAGTATTAGGATTCCAATTACATTTTACACCACACCAATATCACTTGCACTTAATTCGAATTTAGATTGATTTACACAATACATATAGCACAATTATCTCAAAATTTTGCAATCGATCTTTAAGCGAGCAAGATTTGATTTCAAAATAGTTTGTAAAATTTTGACAGATTTTTATAGGTCGATCTGTTGTGTATCTACTTAAAAAAACTGTTACTATTTAGGTACTAAATAAGGTTGAGGTTTTATTTATATTATCTGTTTTGAGTATTTTGTAATTTAATTAAAGCGAATATATAATTGATATACTAATACAACTAACAAGTGAATTTCACGTAGAAATTACACTAGACAGCAGCCTTTAGAAATTAATAAATGCATCAAAAAATAAAATTGAAATGAATGATTTTAACAAGAAAATATATTTGTAATTTCGGTGATTGGTTTGGTTATTATATCCGAAGTTTATTTTAATGAGTATAATTATGTACATTTGTATATTACTGCACCTACACGTAAATTATTTAAATGAATCAGGTTATGGTATACTAATTGTCGACCCACTATGGCTAGACTACATGGTGAGAGTTTCTCTGTACATGTCCCGTAAGGCCTAATGGCGCAATCGGAAATATTCGGGTTCGATAGCCACCAAAATAATTATTTATATGTCCATTTATGTTTGTTCTGTGTCTGGGTTACATATATACATTTAAGTATCATATGTAAAATTTCTGTAGACGGATATCTGTAACAACATGTAAGGTACTTGTGGCAGGGTCCTGTCATTGTATGAGACGTTGTGTGAATATATTTATATGTTTATTTCTATAAACAATCTGTAATGACTTGAAACCTATGAAAGGTCTGACAAATTAAGTATCGAAGCTGCGCATCGAAGTAGGGATTGGCGTGGGATTTAACGCCGCTTGATTATTTTCTTTGGGGAAATGTGAAGCCGCTAGCTTACGCTGATAAGCCCGACACGATTGCCCACTTGAAGGACAACATTCGCCGTGTTATAGCCGATATACAGCCAAAAATGTTGGAAAAAGTCATCGAAAATTGGACCTTCAAATTAGACTGCGTCCGAGTTAGCCATGGTGGTCATATGCCAGAAATCATATTTAAATTATAATAACAGAAGATTATCTTTCGGATAAATTAAATTTCATATCAATAAAAAAAACATTTTTGTTTGGGCCTCCCCAAGTAATCTCCAATAGGACCGGTTCTATGCGGCCTGTATTCAGCGCAATCCTGCGGTTTTAGTCAGATCATTTCTGATTCGATCACGCATAGATACTCCGAGCATTGCCCTCTCCATAGCTCGTTGAGCTACTTTCAGTTGGAAAACTTTCGCCTTGAGACACTGAGGTATGGCGGACGAGAAGATGTTTCGCAGTTAAAACACCCTTTACTTTAAACGAATTTAAAGTATATACTAATTTATACACTTTTACTACTTGTAATGAATTAGTATATACTTTAAAGTCCTGCCCAAGTGACCACGACCAAAACTCAATAGTAACTAAGTAGTCGGTATTACCTGTGCTGGAACATGGACAAAGAAATTTTCAGCTATCATGAAACAATCGGCTCTTGGGGTATATTTATTTATTAGACTTAATTTGACGAAGTATATGTATATATAAATGTAAATAGTCAACCATAACACAAAACAGAACAAAATATAAATATATATAGTGGTGCAGACAATATATATAGACAATATATAGATATTTTATCATAACTTTTATCTTGCCTTTATTTACTCCTATTATACTCCGAAGTCATATTTCAACAATTTTTCCTTAAACATCACTATGATCAAGTCGAAGCAACAGCTGCGATAACAACAATCATCATCATCACACCTGCCATCAAAAGTCTACTGCTAGACACAGGTCTCCCAAAGAAAGGGGGAATTCTGTCCATAATTGCCACGCTGGGCAAGCGTGTTGGCAATCGCAGAGCGCAGCTTTCGCGATGGAGTAGTTGCAGCCCATCCCCGCCCTGTACATTTGAGCTGACTTTTGATATACCGCCATCTGTCGATTCTGGTACAGGGGGAGGTACTATTCTACTCTGCTACATTCCTGAAATCCTAAAAAATGTTAAAGCATGTAAGACAGGGCTGTATTAGCCCTGAGGCATTAAAACGGTCATACAACGATTTCAGCGGCCAAATTCAGCTGCTATACAATTTAAATCTGGTCAGTGTATTTCAATATCTACCACAAATATCTATTTATACACTGAAAATTAATTTGCATTAATTTGATACCAAAATTTCATGTGTGCGTCATGACTGAATGGGATTATGTTGTAGAATAACACTTGTTTATACCGCTAGGTCTATGGCCATGAGGTACCGGTAGAGTAAAATAGTATCTCCTCTTTTACCAGGTGTTGCAAGAGGCGACTATGGAACTAGAACCGACAGATGGCGGTATATTCATCCGATACAGTGCAGCTCATGTGCACAGGGCGGGGATGGGCAGCAGCATCCTCGTCGCGTCTGCGATCGCCAACACGCGCGATTCATTTGAAGTCAATTACAAACACACTTTAAGAACTTTACAAAAACACACTCAAGAATCAGTACCTATACAATATTTCGATAAGATTATCTCATTATCCTGGTCAGGATGAAATAAATTCCTCTGTGTAAGAGCAATTGAGACCACGCAGTCTGCGCATGCGTACCGTCTACCTAATTTCCGGCTTAAGTACACATCTAGTTAATATTATTTAAAAATAAAAAAAACCCGCTTATATAATACATCAGAATACAATACTACAAGTATTTTTAGTAATCGTTAATTTTACTTGTTTGATGTATTTTAAAAGTTTATTTTTTTAGCTATATTTTTAGTGCTACCTATTATCGCAGAACGTATTATGTCATAATTTTTGTACATATCAGCGGATGCCATAAAATAATTAGAAATAGAATGGCCGATGAAAAAATAACGTATTTATTAATAACTTTAAAATTACGCTGCCTACACACAATACTATTTACATCTTTTATTAGATTCCTGCGATGCAATAAAAGCTATTAACACCTTTGTTTTCTCATTTCTCACATACTCCTCAGGTATGGTTCGTTGTCACAACCAGCTTAGCCGCGGTGAGATTCATTGCCAGTGACGTCACAAATTCGTATCCGCAAGTACAATGATTCATTGAGAGTAATATTTTGACATTACTTTTGACAGTATGAATTGGACTTTATATGTATAGATATGTTATCAATTGTATGGTATTATTTGCCATAATTGCCCTCATCGCGGCCTTAGCAATCAGAATTCACCTGTCAAATTAAAGGTATGAAAACGTCACAAATTCGTATCCGCAACTAAAGTGATTTATTGAGAGTAATATTTTGACATTACTTTGTGTTGTTCTCGTGTAGGTATATATTGATGAATACATTAAATAAATGAACTTGAAAAGAAGCAGCTTTCGTGATTTCTCGAGAGAATGAGGGCTCTTACTTAACGGTTATTTATAACATAAGTCGACGTTCATGCTAAATAATTAAGACTTGTAATGTATTTGATTGAAATAATAATCAAGTGAAATTCATATGAATTGATCACAAATTATTATCGTCATACCAGCCATTGGAAGCCCACTGCCGGACATAGGTCTCTCCAAGAAAGAAGGTCTTTTTGCCCATAGTTGCCGCGCTGGGCAAGCGTGTTGGCAATCGCAGAGCACAACATCTTTTAAGTATCTCAATACATCGGTTTGAGCATGTTTTAAGAAACTTGTGTTGTGTATGGAAATACGTGCAGTACGCAGATTAAATAAAAATGTTGTATGATTTAAATAAGTCTATATCAAGAAAGTAATTATTAACATATTGTAATTAAAAAAAAAGGTTTGAAAATTGTAAAATGAATAAAAGTAATATAAAAATTGCGTGTGGTACCGGTAGAATAGAATAGCACCTCCCACTGCACCAGGTGTCGTAAAAGGCGACTAAGGTACCAGAACCGACAGATAGTGGCATATCCATCCGAAACAGTGCAGCTCTAATGCACAGGGCGAGGATTGGCCGCAGCTTCCCCGTCGCCATAGCTGCGCTCTGCGATTGCCAACACGCTTGCCTAGCCTGACAGTTATGGGCAAAAAACCTCCTTTCTCGGAGAGGCTTATGTGCATCAGTGGACTTCTAATGGCTTGTATGATGAGGATGATAAATATAAAAAACGCAACGCGCAAAAATCTCAGCATCGCCGACATCGCCTAGATCGCATTAACCCTACAGCAATACATGGTTAGAAACAGAAAATTTGTTCCCGGCAATAAAATGATTTATCGTCCCAATCCAGGATCAAACGATTGAAATCAAACATATGTGTAAAGCTCATAATACGCGACTACCCCTTTATTTCTGACGTTTGCCGTCAATATGACAGATAATCATAATCTATTATCTGGTACACAAATTTACAGGTAACCTATACAAATGTATCAAAATTTATATTAATCTTTACTAGCAAACGATTGAGTTCAAAATTAACTGTGAAACTTTAACAAATTGGGGTAGGTCAACCTATTGCTTTGTGGTCCCGTAAAAACAAAACGCAAACAGATTTTTTACACAAACATGTGCCATAGTTTACCATAACCTAGCTTACAAATATAAATTCATTACAGAGAGAGTCCTATTTGTCAAATATATTCATCTGTTTTTTTTTCAATATTTACGTTCTTCGATAAATTATCTTCACTGATAAGACAGTAGCATGGAATAGACCTGATATTGGGTTACATGATAAACAAAACAAATAGCACATATTATAAACAGAAAAATCAAACAAATATAAAGACAATGGTAAAAACTAATGTCGAGCAGGAACAATCCGCACGGTACCGGTCATTCTATTCTCAGCAAAATATTTCTAAGACAGTTTAAAAGTTTTTAACAGTTAAAAGTGTTTAATTCTTTCTTGGTTCATTAAAGGTATAGCCAAAGGATTTTGAATATTCTACATAAATATTTTCAAAAATTGTGGTTATTTTGCACTCTTCCAATTCTAATAAATAAATACAATATGTTTGAAGGGCATGAATCTCGAGTTTTATCAAATTCGTTGCTAATTTAAAGAACGAAAGAACTGAAATTGTCAAAATTGATGAGATTGCGTCATTGAGTCAGGACAGATTAGTATTTATAACGGAATCCCTCAGGCACTACCCTGAGGGATTCCGTTATAAATACTAATCTGTCTGTCCTAAGACACACTCTATTTCTAATCTATATTAACAACCTCAATAAAACGATGTTTCACCATAACACGCACACCTACACAATAACCCTTTATGTGTGTGTGACACACATAAAGGGTTATCGTCTAAAACTCCAACTTAAATTTTGTATTAGGAAAAATTGTAATAGTTATTAAGCTACCAATATTAATAATAATAAAGACAGGCCCGACGGCGCAGATGGTAGTGATCTTAACTTGTGCGCCCATGGTCGTGGGTTCGATGCCCACCCAAAGCAAATATTTATACGATGATATTTGTGTTTTTTATGTGTCTGGGTGTTAAATATATGTATTTAAGTAGTATATTTGTGATTTCTCTGTTGTGTAGCGTCTGTAACCCAAGTGCGATAAATGACTTACTACGGAAGCATGTCTATGTATGAGAAGTTGTGGGAATTTTTTATTTATTATTACTATTTATAAAATTATTACAACTTAATACAGGCTTGTCGTATTACCAGGAAACCTGTGTGGCAACCTTCGATAATTGTATTATGTTTATTTTATTTTCAATTAAAATAAGTTTATCAGAATAAGTTTATTATTATTATTATCTAGAAAGCTGTCCTAAAATTCATATTGTTAAAGCTGTTGCGTTTTCATCTCGTTATGTAATATTTTAACTGTTTGACTATTGTCAAGTTAGTTTTCATTAGTTGTCAACATAGTTTTACCCTATTTTATTTGAATTATATTAATATATATGGTAGTGAATGTTGGGTTGGCAGAAAAGGCACGCAAGTAGAATAAATGCTGTGAAATTAGAGCACTTCGAAGTATGTATGGTGTGAGTTTGAGAAATAGATTTAAGAATAGTATGATAAGAGATCAATGTGGTGTAAAAGATGATATTGTGCCAACAATAGAGAGATGAATTGGAAAATTGAGATGGTTTGGACATGTAGAAAGAATGGATGAAAGTCTAATTGACTGCATAAATATATAGAGTGGAAGTGAATGCAATATAGGAAGACCTAGGCAAATGTGTATTAACCACGTAGAAGAGATATTGAAGGAGGGCCAGGTCAGAAGTACCAAGAATAAACGAGCGTGTATGAAAGGACTAATGCGAGGAAGGGAAGCGAGAGAGGTATGCCAAGATCGTAACAAGTGGAGATCCATAGTCTCTGTCTACCCCGATCAGACACAGGCGTGATGTATGTATGCATGTATTCCAATTTTATTATATCAAAACGTATATTTAATTAAGTTTGCAAAACGGTACCCTTTAGAATTGATTTGGACCATTATTATTTGTCATGATTATTTATTATTTCTTTACTTCCCTATTTTATAATAAAATAAATTATTTCAAATCTTAATATATAGATATTAAATTCTCGTGTCACACGTGTTATTTACCATATTCATTCGAAACGGCTTGACCGATTCTTATTAAATTTTATATGCAGTTCTGAGATCCGGTTCTATTTTCCATACCCCTAATTGATAAGGGTTTATCATAACAGCCATTGGAAGTTCACTGCTGGCCTCCCTAAAGAAGAGGGCCTTTTGCTCAGTGTAGCATATGTGCCCGCCCTGTGCACATAAGCTACACTGTATCGGATGGATATACCGCCATCTGTCGGCTCTAACACCTTAGTTGTCTCTTACGACACCTGGTGCAGTGGGAGGTAGTATTCTACTGTGCTGGTACAGCACGGCTTAATAGTTATTTTATATTGTTTTAATATTTATTTTAATAATTGTATTTTTTTTATAATTTGTAGGGTAGAACAGCTTTTGCCGGGAATTGCCCATCCCCACCCTATGCTTTTAAGCTACACAGTCTCGGATGAATATACCGCCACTTGTCGGTTTTGATACAGTGGGAGGTACTATTCTACTTACTGCCGGTACCTCACGGCAAATCTTTACAATATTTCTTGAAACAGTTTTATTCTTCATTCAAAAACTCCTTAATTATGTTACAAACTTCATCCGTTTTGTTTAAATGTACGTCGTGATTGCAATTCACCACGTAATGTCGATAGTTTTTGTTCGGCCAAGCTGCGTCGTTGAGGGCGAAGGGGGCCTTTTCGTAGGCACCCTCGATGACGGAGTCCGAGGCCAAGATGGCGATCGTCGGGGTTGTTGACCCGGTGTAGAGAGCGTGCAGATCCGTGTGGGACAGTGGGAGCAGGTGAATATTCTTCATTCGTTGATCAAAGGTTATTCTAGGAAAATGTTTACTTTTTTATTTTTATTTATTTAACTTTATTGCACAAAATGTTACAAAGAGAGTTACATGTTACACACACATACATACATGTTACATGTTTGGGAGATAATGCCAGATGGCATTATCTCCCAATCAACCATTACACGAAACAGAAAAAAATATATATAGTGGTGCAGACAATGTAAACGTTGTATAAATAAACGCAATAAATTGCCAATTTGATATTATTTCTAATTGGCAAGTAAAATTTTATAAAGGTATCAAATCTAACAGTTTTGCCTGTGGCGGCAACTCTGTCTACGGAGAACACGCCAAGCACATTGAAACCAAGATTATCGTTTATTGATTAACAAGAGATGTTGTTAATGTCCTGAGTTAATATTTTTAATTTCCCATATCTTATACATTATTAATAATTTCTTGATAAATAGCTCAAGGAGCTTGTTTGACGGATATCAGACAACAGATGAATCACAAATATAATAATTAAATATATATATTAAACACCCAGACACAAAATAAACACAAATATCATCATATAAATATTGCCCTGGGAGGGGTTCGAACATCTGCGCCATGGGACTTGTCAATTATTGCGATCAATAATTCGAAATTGATTGAATTCTGGAGAATTGCATGTACTCGTTGTGATACTGCAATCAGCAAGTATAAGGCGAACATTTTATTTTTACTGAGGAATTTACCTGTACAAGTCATCCTTGACTGGTTCCAAACATCTCTCCAAGATGTTAGCTACATTCTCTTCAGTCAAGCCTCGGGCTTGCATTACTCTATCCAGTGCCTAAAACCAATATTTTCCTAAAGTATTGAGAGCAAAAAAATATTGATCCGATAACTATAAATTGAATATAGACGGAAAGGTTAATTATTTATAAACCAATCTATCTCTATGATATTCTATATCTGAGACTTTATGGTGATAGTATCTTTATAATGTATTCTAACTATTTTCATAATGTTTAAAACCTTCTTGTATTCCATAAATTACAAAAATTAAATAATTAAAAAATTGTATTTTAGTTGTAACCAATAAATTCAAATTCTACTGTCCCAATTTCAAAAACTCATTCACTAATGAAAAGTTATATAACTGACCGTGAAGTACCGGTTGAATAGAATAGTACCTCATACTACACCAGGTGTAAGACGCGACTAAGGTGCCAGAACCAACAGATGGCGGTATATCCATCCAGAACAGTGTAAATCAAATGCAGAGGGTGGGCAGCGGCATCCCCGTCGCGACAGCTGCGTTTTGCGATTGCCCAGCAAAATTCCCCTTTTCTTAGAGCGGCCTATGTCCAGCAGTGGACTTTAAATGGCTGAAATTGTGATGATGATAATGATTAGTATGTATGATAGCAATCTGTGAGTGTACCTACAGTAAATAAATAAATAATAACAAACATGTTTTAACCGACAATTTGTAATAAATATGCTCGTCTAGATATAATTTATGGAATATATCTTTGTATACTATGCTGCTTATACTGTATACAAATACATATAATGATATTATTCCAATAATAATTGGAATAAATGAAATACAGACATAATAGAGTTTCTCTGTAATAATGAAAGGGTTATTTACAAAATTATTTTCTTTACATTTAAACAATTACGTGAAGTTTTTATATTCAACAAAATATTATTTTACCTGTAATAATGAAAGAAGCAACATTAAAAGTCCTTATTTCAGGTCTTTTTATAATTAAATTTATACAAATCTTATTGATGTGAAACATATCATAATTATATTTTCCATAAAATGACACAACTGTAAGTCGTGACTCGAAAAATGATTGTAAATCAAAGAATTTTTCTTTACATACATAATACAGATAATAACTGTATTCATACACATAATATAGAAAATGACTGTATTCATACACATAATACAGGAAATGACTGTATACATATACATAATACAGAAAATGACTGTATATATATACATAATCAGAAAATTACTGTATTCATATACATAATACAGAAACTGACTGTATTCATATACATAATACCGAAAATGACTGTATACATTTACATAATACAGAAAACGACTGTATACATATACATAATACCGAAAATGACTGTATACATATAAATAATACAGAAAACGACTGTACACATATACATAAAATAGAATACGACTGTATACATATACATAATACCGAAAATGACTGTATACATATACATAATACAGAAAATGACTGTATACACATACTTAATAGAGAAAAATATTGTATACATATACATAATACAGAAAACGACTGTATACATAATACAGTTTAGGTCGAAACCTGAGTTCACATAGCGAAAAATCAGACCCAATAATCATCAATTGAATATGAATATAATGAGTTTTTTATTTATTTAACGAATGAGGGACGTATTTTGACCGCCGGTGTACCACTAATTAATATTTGTGTCCGTACGAAAGTAATCAGATATGAACCTGTTGATAAGTGTAGAGGGGCGCGGTATCTGCGGGAGCGTTTAGTCTGCGGTGCCGGCTGTTTCCATAAAAGTCGGTCTGATACGTTCGATACCAGGCTCGGAAGTCCCCCTTCTCCGTCATATACGCTCCCACCGGGTCCAGGGCCACCAACCGGGAGACCGCGCCCGGATACAACAAATTAAACATTTTTCCTGGAATAATTTAAATCAATGCTGTGATAATTGTTTGAGGATGTGCCTAGTCCTCAAGCTTGAACGTGGGCCTCCCCAATACCGCCACCTGGTCATGACCAGTGTACAGGACTCTTGGTATTTTAAATAACTAATCTACTCCATTCCTGCACTAATACCTCTATGGCCTATCATAATATCAGTGGAGAAGGGTTTTACAAATAAGTTTAGAACTTATTAATTACGCTGTATACTTGAAAAGAACCTGCATAAAAGAATTCTATATCACAAGACAACGGAAGTGTTAAGGACATTGATGATAATCCTTGCGTTCATTGTATTTGAATCGTAAGACAATATCAATTTGTCTTGCCGGGGCCTTTTCTGGTGGATCGTGTAATAAACCTTCAGTAAACTTAGTTTTAATACTCGTCTGTTGCCAGACTAGTTCGAAGTAATCTTTATTAATATATGTTAAAAAACTGTAATGATCCCAAATGGTCATTAGGGTCATCAACATTATAAATGTTATAGAAGCTATCACTTTCCATTTCGGAAATATTATTGTGTTTATTTTTTAAGATTTTTTTATTTTTAGGATATTTAGGATTTAAAAGTGGTGGTAATAGGCCTTATATAAAGTATATTTTAGGTTTGAGTTTTAGTATGGCAGTTTAAAATAACCAAACATTGTGTGAGAAAGTAGTGATTCAATGTTCTTAGCCTCAAATACATACCTAAATACGCTCCTAAGGAATGTCCGATGTAAACGAACTTCTCCCACCTCAAATGCTCTGTTAACGTGACTAGAGGTGGCAGGTAGTCCACCCCCCATACTCTGACGTTGGTGGGGTATGGATCCGAGAACCCAGTGCCCGGCAGATCTAGGCTAACGTAGAAGTAGTTCTCTGGAAGCCGCCGTACCAGCGGGCGGAAGCTTGAGCAGGAATCTAATCGTCCAGGACACAAAAGAACTGGAGGGTTGGTCGGGTCACCCCAGGTTAAAGCTGAAACCAAGTTAGAGAAGTCAGAAACTTGTTGTGACTGGACTAGATGAGTTTACTTCATATACACTTCTTAATGCGTCATTTCGTGGCTTAAAAGTTACACAATACAGATGCTAGCCGTAAAGTATCGGCTGAGTTGTATAGTACCTGCCCCTGTACCAGGTATTGTAAGAGATGACTTAGGTACCAGAACCGAGAGATGGCGGTATATCCATGTAAAAAAGTCAAGTCAAAGGTCCAGTGAAGTGATGGGCAGCAGCTTCACCGACGCGAAACCTACGTTCTGGGATTGCCAACACCCTTGCCTAGCACGGCAACTATGGGCAACATACCCCCATTTTTGGGGAGGCCTATGTCCAACAGTGGACTTTAATGACTACTGTGATGATGATGACGATGGTGATGCGCAAATTAAAATCGTTATATTTCATACTTGGTTGTGTTATTTCCGAAAGCTATATTCATGGCGCGGAAATTTTATTATATGTATTCTAGAACTGATTATCTCTGAAATTAAAATTTATACGCAGATCTATTACGCAGATTTATATTGGCAAAAGTCAAATATAAATTATTCCGATTGCTAATAGCATTCTTCCCACATCTCGCGGTTATTTATTTGAGTCCAAAAGTAGTACACCAAAGCGTAGACAGACCCTATAGTGATCCTATCTTATACGCCAGGGGTCGTGGGTTCGATCCCCACCCAGGACAAATATATATATGATGATATTTGTGTTTATACTGTGTCTGGGTTTTAAAAATATTTACCTTTGTTATCTGATGTCTATAACACACGTGCATTAAGAGACTTACCACAAAGTATCATCAGATCACAGAGTATTATTAGTTTTAAATTTTTATTTCTTTTTTTTTAAAGCGAGACCATCAATCGTATGCGCTATCGTATTAATATAACTAATATGGATGGGAAAATGTCTCTTAAAACTAATTCGTTATTTAATGAGTGATATAGAAGCTCCATGTAATGTGTTTGTTCTATGGAGCCAACCACATGTTTAATGATATAATTGGAAAATTTTACTCACCAGCAATTTTTCCCCATGGTGCCTTCACAAACAATTCTTTCTCCGATCGCAGCAAATTACTCGCCAACTTGATCATTTCCATAGACCAACAGAAATCTAATTGAAAAACGAAGATGAACATGCTAATTTTGTAGCCCACTCGTAGTTTATATCTATTGATAAGATTGATTGCGATATGATATAGTGTTACGAGAAGGTGACTTTACATGTAGAACACAGGGGTCAATTAACCCTTTTCGACATTTTTAATTTGTGTTGTTGAAAGGATATCACAATCCCACCAAACAGTTGACTTGAGGATATTTTGTCACAGAATAAATTCTCTCACAATAGTTCATCACCATCATCATATCAGCCATAAGAGGTCCACTGCTGGACATAGGCTTCCCCAAGTAATCTCCAATAGGGCCGGTTGTATGCGGCCTGTGACCAGCATGATCCTGCGGTTTAAGTCAGATTGTCACAATAAAAAATTGGATCATATTTATGTAGACAAGACATAACAAATATAAAAAATAAAAAAATGTTTAAGTATGGTTGTGTGTGTCTGTGTGGATGTGTAAGTATTTAAGTAAAACTTCTGGTTGATTTATTTACGACAATATATATAAATTACTTTCTGTTCCCGTATATGAGTAGACCATCTATTACTTCTGTGTACTTTTAATAAAAGCACACACTAAATCAACATTTCATTGTCTCTCTTACCGGAACATAGCAACTGCTTTTGGACTACTGTGATGACGATATAGAAAGACATGTTATTTGTTTTATACTTTTAAAAGATCTACCTTAATATTGAAATCATTAAAACAATATTCAACATTATTTCATTACAGCCATTGGACGTCCACTGCTGGACATTGGCCTCCCCATGAAAGAAGGAATCTTGACAATTAATGCCGCGCTGGGCAAGCGTGTTGGCAATCTCAGAGCGTAGCTTTCGCGACGGAAATGCTGCTGTCTATCCCCACCTCATGCATTTGAGCTACACTGTCTCAGCTGGATACCGCCATCTGTCGGTTCTAGTGCCTTAGCCGACTCTTACGACACCTGGTACAGGTGCTATTCTGTTCTTGCGGTACATCACGGCAAAAAGCGATATTACTGCCGTATTAATCTTAAATTTAATTCAATTGTGTGGAAAAAAACAAATAATATATTACAATATGATAAGCACAAAATAATATTAAAAAGATACAATACTTTATACAGACATATGAAAAATTTATTGTAATTGTGTTATTAACAATGATAATATAATTTAATAAAAGTGACAATAATAAAAAAGTGTAAGTGTGTCCATCGTGTGAACTTTCTACGCCTGATGTGATGGTAATGATTAGACAAAATATTAATAAATAATGTTTATAATGTAGGTTGAGTTTAGGTTGTAATTCATTCAAACTACATTCAATTTGATTTATTGTTCATCTTCGTATATAATTCTCAGACGAAATCACCATAGATTTTTATCGAGTAACCGAAGTGATTGCATAGGACAACCTGTTTGTTTATGAGATGTACCAAATAAAAGTTATCTGAAAATGTTACTCATCAAGTCAATTGATCAAATGGATCAAATGCTGTCAATTAGTCTGTCAGTCAATCTAACACAGCCGATTTGTTATAATTTGAAGTAAATACGCCATGTAATAACTGAGTGAGTGACTGTGATTAATGTTATCCAAAGTTTGCAGATATTATTGGCTAGATAATGCCGTGGATGGCAGTGATACACAAAGACACCCGGTATCATCCTTTATCTTATCACTAAATAAGTCTAGACCTAAATTACACACCTTCTAAACCCGCGTGGAATGATAATTGTATCGCACGGAGAAAACAAGTCGTATCGTAGAATTTAATCTTGTGATATTTCCTTGATGGGTCTACATTTTAGTGATTGCATTGGCCATTGCAGTTCTCTGAATCATTTGATCAACTGACTTGATGAGTAACATTTTCAGATAGCTATGATGGCACATCTCATAAACAAACAGGTTGTCCTATGCAATCACTTCGGTTACTCGATAAAAACCTGCAGTGATTTCGTCTGAGAATAATGTTCAAATATGAACAATAAATCGAATTGAATGATAGATTGAATGAATCACAATCTAAACTTCACCAACATTATACATATACATTATTTATTACTATTTTGTCAAATCATTATCATGCCTAAGGAGTTCACTGCATGTGTGTACCAGTACCTCACATTGCCGTAGGATACTGAAATGGTCTGGGCTACCGGGTTATCTTGAAAAAGAGGCGACTCAGGTACCGAAATCTTATCGGCAGGGATAGACAGCGGCATTCTCGCAAAACTAAACTCTGCGACTGGTACAACGCCTGTCTGGTAGCATGGCAATTAAAAGCAAAATTTCGTCTGTCTTGAGGAGACTTTCAACTGTCTTGAGGAGTCAAGCAGTAAACGTTTCATGGTCACTATGATGCTGAGAAGGCGGAGATTTCGCCTTAAACGGGCTGCTGTCATGTCCTTGTTGCAATTAGACCTATACTGTGTTGGGTACTTCTGGTATCTTCTTTATAAAAGCGAATACCTCAAATGGCCCTTGGCCTACGGCCAAATCAATGAGATTATTTCTTATTTCACTACTTCTGGATACTGTTGCTGTACTATCAATAGCTAGATACTGCCTCGTATTCTTTATATACTATACTAATATTACTATATTTAATTCTGGAAAATACTCGGTCATTTAGGAAATAAAAACTATTTATTTGTTAATAATAATTTTATTCTACCTTCAAAAACTTGTTAATGATATCACAAACGACATCTGTCTTGTTCAAATGTAAGTCATGGTTGCTATCCACTATAAAATGTTTGTAGTTGTTGTTAGGCCAAGCTGCGTCGTTAAGAGCGAAGGGGTATTTTTCATAGGCGCCCTGGTCGACGGAATCTGAGGACAAGATGGCGATCGTCGGCGTTGACGGCTTGGTGAAGAGGGCGTGGAGGCTCGAGTAAGAAAATGGGAGCGGGTGGATTTTCTTCCCTCGTTGATCAAACGTTAGCCTGTACAAATTATAAAAGCTATGTCATAATTTTATGCACACATCATTGATATTAGTAGAATAATAATAAAAGTAATGACACCCAGAACAAAACTTGTGTAAAATTGTTTGTCTACTATGTTTGTAATAAAAAACTTTCATATTCAGCTTTAGCAGTGCTACCTACGATCTAAGGGTATATATATATATATATATATATATATATATATATATATGTGTATACATATATCTATATATACACATATATAAGGGTGGCCAATGTACCCGATCATTAATCAGATAATTTAGGTAACGAAAGTTTAGGTAAAAGAAAGTTGTTTCAGTGTAAGCCAAATTTCAAGTTAAATCATTTACAACGAAGAAAGTCTAAAAATCATGATTTATTCTTAAATTTGTATATGTAATAAAAGTTAACGATATAAAATGCACATCACTAATGAATCAACATCATCGTCATTTGAAGTCCACTGCTGGACACACGCCTCCCCAAGAATAGGCGAAAATTGCCCATAATTGTCGTGATG
>JACJUM010003272.1:3274784-3296405 GCA_020976665.1 Heortia vitessoides | reverse complement strand
TCTATCAAAAGTTTACAACAAACTTTGAACTCAATTCAGCATTTAAACTTGTAAATCAATTCTAAACTTTGACAAATTTATTTTGCTGTACTTAATAGAAACTTCCAATGAATGAATTGAAGTAAATATATGTACCTGTTGATAAGTATAGAGGGGTGCAGTGTCCGCGGGGGCGTTCAGTTTGCGGTGCAAGCTGCTGCCGTAGAAGTCCACTTCATATGACCGGTACCAGGACACGAAGTCACTCTGCTCCGGCAGGTACACCGGCGCCGGATCCAACTCCACCAAGCGGGATATCGCGCCTGGATACACCACGTTGTAATATTTACCTGGAATGGTAAACCTTCGGTCAGTAATGGCGTTCAGACTCCGTGATAAGTCGTTTAAGGCGCTTGTGTTACGGACATCAGACAATAGAGGAATTACAAATATAATATTATGTTTAAGCGCAATGACACGCTCTCGTAGATAATTTCTTCGTCAACCTTTATCGAACATCAGTCTCCTCACATTTCTCGTCATATAAACACAAAATATCTTACTAACTATTTGTTTTAGAGGTCTTTTACTCGTACTCGAAGCTATTTTAATTGCATAATTCAAACATTTACCTAAAAACGCTCCTAAGGAATGTCCGATGTAATCGAACTTCTCCCATTTCAAATGTTCCATCAGCGCGACCACGGCTGGCAGGAAGTCCACCCCCAATAACCTGACGTTGTCTGGGTACCGATCCGAACGCCCGTTTCCCGGCAGATCAACGCTAACGTAGTAGAAGTTCTCTGGCAGCTGCTTTATCAGTGGGCGGAAGCTTGCGCAGGAGTCCATGCGTCCGGGACAGAGCAGGACTGGTGGATTGGCCGGATCGCCCCAGGTTAAACCTGTAAATTGCAAAAAAAATGCATAGGTACATGTTAGCATTTGCAGCCAACTTTTAAAGTATATCAAATACTTAATAATATTATAAATGCGAATGTAACTCTGTCTGTCTGTCTGTTACGCAATCACGCTTAAACTACTGAACCGATTTAAATAAAATGTGGTATACAGACAGTTTAGCGCTTGAGAGACGACATAGGCTACTTTTTAATTCAAAGTAAAGGGTCAAAAGGGGGATTAAAAAGTTGTATACTATCACTATTATTTTTCGAGCTGAGAAACTTGAAACTTAGTTTTTAGGCTATTAGTTCGATATCAATAAACATGACATTCAAAGTTTATTTAAGTTAAGGTAAGGTATGGCACACAAAAAAACTACTTCAAGCGGACGAAGTCGCGGGCACATCTAGTTCAATAATAAATTGACATCGTTGTCTCATACATTGACCTAATTCTGAGATGATCGCTAAAGCACTTGTGCTATGGCCACAAGAACACTGAGGAATCACAACTATATTATTTTAGTATTCTATTTATGATTACTTCACATACACGGATTAAACACAAATATTCAACATATAAATATTTAACATGGGTGAGGATCGAACCCACGCAGCTATAAATCAGATCCACTTCCAACTTGCGGGTGAACGTTGCTGAAGTTCAGTCGTTTGGGTAAAAACACATATTTACGAAGACTTGATCAGATTTATATTTACTTATATCATTAAACCGTCAAGGGAAGTAGTTCACCTGCTAATTTGCCCCATGGCGCCTTGACTGTCAGTTCTTTCTCCGAACGCAGCAAATTTCTCGCCAACTTGATCATTTTCAATGTGTTCTAAAAGCAATGCAATTGATATTTAGTAAAATCAATGTTATTTTGTTATTTTCTATATTCCCTACACCAAAAAGCGAAACCACTTGGTTGTTCGTCTGTCTGTCACGATCCTTTTTCTCGGGAGTACGTAGAAGTATCAGGTTGACAATATATGTAGGTATATCTGTGACACCTTGATAATGATGCTGAACGATAAGGCCATTTAAGCCTTATTTTCAAGCATTTCAACACTTTAAACACATGAAATTTGGAAAGTTATTATTTTTTATTAGTTTAATAAGTATTCCAAATTTCATAAATTCAGCCCATTCAGTTTTATAGATATTAACGTCCAAGAATCGTAATTTTTTTCACTGACTGACTGACCTATTGATCAAAATTCTAACCAACTTCCAGATGACCTAGAAAACTAAAATTGATAAATGTGTGTAGAAAGGAAAAAGTCTAAAAAAAATTAATTTTCTCTCAAACATTCAATTTTTATTATTATCTAGCGCCTTTGAAATTATAATAGCAACAAAAACTTTTTCCTACGACTGATTTCGATTGTCTCGTTTTGTGTCTTCGTGTCTTCGTCTGTCAGATTATAATCTGATAAACAAAGCTGATCTTTATAAATTAATATTTAGCTTAATCGGTAAAAACATTTCATTAAACAGCACAAGAAAATGTAGAAAATAACATGGAAAAAACAATTATACCCCGTAAACGTAGGAGAATACAATAGTTTAAGAAATTTATGAACAAAAGTAATGGTATCCAATCAAAAACATAAATGTGAAAAAGGAGGCGAAGTTCAAATGCGTGGCTGTCGCAGTTTCCGACAAAAGAATTGAAGAAAACAAGAAGAAAAAATGGGTGCCAAGTTGTGTAGACAATCTTGAAATTTATTTGTAAAAACATGCAACATAGTAAATTTTATTATAACACAAAACTTATAACTTAGTATGAATTGAAGCTCTAGATTTGACTTGGCTAGTTTTTATGAGCAAACTATTTTTTAACATATGTATAGTTACTATGAAGGGGGCAATGCTCGGAGTCTCTTTGCGCGATCATATCAGAAATGAGGAGATTCGTAACAGAACCAAAGTTACCGAAATAGCCTGGCAAATTAGTAAGTTAAAGTGGCAGTGGGCAAGGCACTTGGTATGCAGAACCGATGGCCGATGGAGTTGTAAGGTTCTGGAATGGAGGCCACGTACCGGCAAGCGCAGCATAGGGCGTCTACCCGCAAGATGGACAGACGATCGAACTAAAACCGCAGGATCGCGCTGGACACAGGCTACATACAACCAGTCTTATTGGAGATCACTTGGGGGGCCTTTGTCCAGCGGTGGACGTCTTATAGCTGATATGATGGTGATGATGATTGATGATGTGGTCACAGATATGACAGTACGATTATCAAGCTGTCGTCCACAACTCTTTTCGCTCCGAATTCAGTATGTTAAGACTACTCAATACAGGCTGACACGATAAAGAGTCATGGAACCCATCATGCTAATTATGGTAGCAAATCGTATGCGTCCATCTGTCATAGCCATAATAAAAATGTCATCTTGATCGGATGCAAACAGATAGATACGATATTAAACGAAATAGAAACCATTATAAAATCAATTTAATTGAAATAGCCAGAGACTATGCATCAATAATAGCGACTTAATGGAAACGTGTCTATATTTGTCCTCATTTTCTTAGAAACAGAACAATACAAAAGTGACATCAGAATTATTGTTCGCATCTTAGATCATTTAAACTTGTTAGTATCAATTATTATTAGTATTGATATGGATATATATATATAATTAGGAGGTGTAGAAAGGATGGATGAAAGTAAAATAACTGCACAAATATATACCAGAAGCGAACAGGAGTGTTGGTAAAGGACGAACGAGGCGAACATATCTTAACCAGGTAGAAGATGTATTAAAGAAAGGCCAGGTAAAAATTACCAAAAATAAACAAGCGTGTATGAAAGAACTAATAATAAATGCACACAACATATCACACATTGACCTGACTCCGTGGTAAGAGGAATCACAAATATACTAATTAAATACATATTTTTAATATCCAGACAGAACAAACAAATATCATCATATAAATATTTCGAATCGAACCCACAACCCCTGGCGCACAAGATAGGTTCACTACCATCTGCGCCAACGGGCCCGTCCCCATTAATGCGAGTATGGGAAGCGAGAGAAGTATGCCAAGATCGTAACAAGTGGTCATCCATAGTCTCTGCCTACCCGATGGGACACAGGCGTGATGTATGTCATCATACCAGCCATTGGAAGTCCACTGCTGGACATATGCCCCTCCAAGAAAAGAGGTATATGCTGCCCTCGGATTGATATACCGATATCAGTCGGTTGAGGTACCTTAGTCGCCTCTTACGACACCTAGTACAGTGGGGGTACTATTCTTTTCTGCCAGTACCTCACGGCATATATGTGTATGTATTAAAGATTACCACTACAGTTTTAAAAATTATTATTATTTTATTTTTCTGTGTATAATAAATATAATATTACTTTGATAATATTTTGTTTATTTTTTTATTCGTTTTTTTTTAAATAGGTAATCGAACTTTTTTACATTTGTTACTTAGACATTAATTTTATTTTCATATAGCTGTAAAATATATTTTTCTTAGTTTAAATTTTTCCGCGCAGTCACGCGTCTAATGTCATTCAAACGTCAAAAACGTCACATTGTCATAATCTGAGAAATTACTTGTTTAAATAAAATACCACTAAAATAGTTGATTTGGAACTGACATTGTAATTAATAACATTAAATGTCGTATCTTTTCACACACACTTCTTTGATTGTTTGTTAGGTAGCGTACATTTAAATTAACGAAATAAATCTTTTCTTACAGAGAAACTCAATTGTGTTTGATTGACTGTGTCGTCCAAATTACACATTGGATAATATAATTTTATATAGGTAATATATTTTGCTAAACATAGTACCAGGAATACTAGGTACTTTCTTGCAATTATGTTACTGTTTTTTATTTACTTTAACTTCTTTTGATATACCATCATACATAATAATTGTAGATTATTTTCAATATATATCTGTTATAAAGATTGGATATCAAAATAGAAATAATGTATAGAATATAGACATAGATAATAGCGTAGCAATATCGTACATCTGTTGACAATCGTGTAAACCGTCTAATTTCAAATGTTCTTTTTCAAAAAATATATATCAGTCGTTAGCCATCATCAGACGTGTTTTCATTATAGGTTATGGGCCCAGTCCCACATAATTAGTTATTGTGATTTTGGGAAAGTTAAAAATTAGTTCCAGTTATCCCGCAAACGTACCGAAGTTGAAAGGTCGCGAAAGCTTCGACGATTGGGCGTTCGCAGTTGAGAACTTGCTTATATTGGAGGGCGCGGACAGTTTCCTAAAGCAAGAAGGAACGGGCAATGCAGCGGAGGCTGATGCTTAAGCACGCGCTAAGATGATTTTGACGATTGATTCATCATTATTCGTGCACATTAAAGACCGCGAAGCAATTGTGGACAAAACTACGTTCCTTGTTCGACGACTCAGGATTCTCTCGGAAGATTACGTTGCTTCATCATCTGACTTCTATAAGGTTAGAAAATTGTGATAATTTGACGAAGTATGTGACACAAAATGTTGAAACATCTCAACGTTTGAGCGGAACAGGATTCGCTATCAATGATGAGTGGGTTCGTTCATTATTATTTTCCGGTTTACCAGAGCTATTTATAGATATTAGAGCATTCCGGGATTCAAATAACGGCTGACTCGATCAAGTCAAAATTACTTGATATGGAAGTAGCGAATTCAAGTGAATCGGAACGTAACTCTGCAAAATGGCAGATCAAATCGGGCAGAGGGGGCAACACTAATAAACAAGGCGGACAGACCCCGAATATGTCAATGTCAAAATCTAATGTAAACAACACAAAAACAATAACTTTTTTTCGTTGTAAGGAAACTGGACATTAACGGAACCAGTGTCCACTTTTAAAGAAGAAAACAGTAAACAAGAAACAAAGTAATGCTTTCAACGTTGTTTTCCTCAGTGGCGGATTCAGTAAAAGTGATTTGTATATCGACTCCGGTGCAAATATGCATATGATGCCGAACGAATATTGGATGAAAAATGCTAAATACTCATCAAGTTTACCAGAAATAATTGATGTTAATAACACGAAAGTTCCCGTTTTATGTTCAGGTGACATAGAAATAACGACGAGCTACAATTATGATATTACTGTGCAGAATGCGTTTTGTGTACCAAGTCTCATGATTAACTTATTGTCGGTGAGTGAATTGATTAAAACGGGAACAGCGTTGTATTTGAGAAAAATAAGTGTCTCTTAAAAAACAAATTGGATGAATTAGTTGCAGAAGCATATCTGGTTGATGAAGTATATAAACTAAAAGTAGAAACACAGAATTGTCTATTGACAGCAGTCACTAGAGAAACAGGGCACAGATGGCTTGGCCATATCAATAGCACAGATATGAACAAGCTGAAGACGTGTGGACTGGTGGAAGGACTAGATTATTCTGATGGGTTCGTGATAAGCAAATAGCATAATAAGCAAAAAAACCAGCTGTCAAACATGCCACAAGGGGAAGCAATCTAGATTACCCTTTAATTCTGGATCACATGCCACAGAACTCTTCAAATCATTCATTCTGATGTCTGTGGGCCCATGGAGACAGTGTCAATAGTCGGTGCTTGTTATTTTTTGACATTTGTGGATTATTACACCAGGATGACCTTTATTTACTTTCTAAAGGCAGAAAGAGCAGAAGCTGCTAACACAGCCGTCAATTTGAAGAACTGATCAGTAGCTTCAGGTATTGAAAAGACTCCCTATGAGATGTGGACCAATAGGAAACCAGATTTACAGCATATACGTATATTTGGAAGCCAAGTTATGGTACACGTACCTAAAGAAAAAAGAACAAAGTGGGATAAAAAATCAAAGTTGCATATACTGGTTGGTTTCAGTGAAAATATCAAAGGTTACAGAATTTATGATCCCATCAAAAGAAATGTTACTACAAGTAGAGATGTTGTGATTATAAAGAAGCCGAGAAATGCAGAAACTGTAACTATTCCAGTAGTGGAGACCACAGATTCAGTGGGGGAATTGTTGGAGGAATCTGCGGTGAAGACAGAAGTTCTTCATAATCAGTCAAGTTCCAGTTCCAGTGAATGTGAATACTCAGAAAGCCTAGATAATTCCTTCCATGAAGAAAAAGAAGAGAGTAACAGGAAAGAGAAGAGATAGTTGATGATCCTGATAGTGCTAATGTAGTGCAGTGTAAATGGGTCCTAAAAAAGAAAATAGATTATGGCAATAACGTGCGACATAATGCCAGACTAGTGGCAAAAGGTTTCACACAGAGGGTTGGTGTGGACTATGATGAAACCTTTTCACCAGTTAGGCACTCAACCTTGCGTTTACTTTTTTCCTTAAGTGTGCAGTTAGATATGAATATTACTCATTTAGATGTCACAACCGCCTTTCTTAATGGTTATTTGAAAGAGAGCATATTTATGTACTTGCCAAAACGTTTTCTTAATAAAGAGCCGAATAAAGTATTGAAATTAAAAAAGGTTGTTTATAGCTTAAAACAATCATCCTTGGCTTGGTATCAAAGAGTCAAACGATTTGTCTTTCTCAAAATCTTTGTCAGAGTCAAAAAAAAACATTGTGCAATTTAGGTTACAGTAGATGTGAACTTGAACCTTGTGTTTTTGTAAAATGTCAAAATAACAATAAGAAAACTATTGTTGGCATTTATGTTAATGATTTAAATTTTTTTTAAATAATGAGTTAGAAACTAAATCCCTCATAGAAGCATTGAGTCAAAAGTTCAAGATTAAAGATTTGGGACAAGTTAAGCAGTATTTGGGTATGAGAATTAATATAAGCAAAAATGTTATTACAATAGATCAAGAGAATTATATTGAACAGATATTGCAGAGTGCATTGAAGATGGCAAGCAACCATTATTCACATAAGCTTTGCAAACATAAAAGATACAATTTTATCAGAGAGGTAATTAGCAAGAATAAAGTTGAGACTAAATATTTGTCAACTTCTAGTATGCCTTCGGATTTGCTTACTACAGGATTGTCTGGACTAAAACACTAAGAGTTTATGCAAAGACTTGGTACTTGGTATTATGCCAAAATGATTTATTTAAAATAAAATTAAGTTTCTTATTTCTTTGAGTTGAAAATTGCGCAATATATGTATGTCTAGCAATATAGTTTATAAGACAACTAGTTTATTTGATATATTGATATAGTGGGGGTGTTACAAAGATTAGATATCAAAATAGAAATAATGAATAGAATATAGACATAAATAATGGAGTAGCAATATCGTACATCTGTTGACAATCGTGTAATGTAAACTGTCTAATGTCAAATGTCAAAATAAATATATGTCAGTCGTTAACCATCATCAGACGTTTTCATTATAATATCTATATCAACAATTTAAAAATTATCAACCTCTGCTCGAATCTCTATGATGTGAGTTCTGTGATTGTATGTTGTTGATAAAATCTTTAATAACTATTTAAAACAAATTAACAACCTTATGATGTGGGTTTCGTGAGAGGATATTAGTGATAAATCATTATTTAGTAATTATCTACAAGAATTCGTCAACCTAAATACGTTCTAATTTTGTATCATGCTAAGCTATATATTTGTCAATTACCAAATTCGGGCCAGTTTGTCTTCAGTAAAGTTTGGTTAAATTTATTTAATAGTTCTGGCGTTCAAAAACATTCATAAGCCGTCACAATTTGTAAAATGTATTAATAAATAAGTATTGGTTAAACATTTAAGCGTTAAAAAGTATTGCTTTTATTTAAAAAATGTTTAATATTTCTCGTATCAAATTATGATCGAAAAATAAAAATAATACTTTATATATTCTTATGAAAATAAACTAAAAATATACGTATCGTTAAATTTTATAACACATATTTAAAAAGAAAATAAGCAAAATGTTTACATAGGTACTCACCGAATGAATGTGAATAAAATCTTATATTGATTACTTATAACTGAAAGTTATATAAGAAGAACGTTGTGTCTTTAGAACTTTTAATTTATCACTGAATATTAAGAAAAATGCAGCTCCAACAAAAGCACAGTTTCCACTTTGGCGATGAGAACAGTAATGCGGATCAAAACAATATTAAGCTGTGCATACCAAGACGGGAAGTCGTTTGCGTATTTTCCCTCATGATACGATTGTGCGGGAAAATACTATCATAAGTGAATACACGAGGAAATACACCAGTCTAACTAAACACGTATCGAGGAATGCCCCTGCCCCCGCTCCATTAACGTTTACAGATGCGTCCGAGTTTGCCTTGTTTTTATAACTGTATTGTTTTTATCATTTGTTTAATTAATTTTTTGTTAAAAACAATCTCACGACAACTCTTACGTCGTCCTGACTCCGAGATAAATAGCGCAAAGCATTTTTTAATTGCTTTACTAAAGAACTAGCTTTGCCCGCGAATCCGTCCGTGTAAAATTTTTTTTTTTGGTACCATACCTCTTTATCCTAACTTATATAGACTATGAATGTCATGTTTATTTATATCGAATCAATGGCCTGAAAAATAATTTTCAAGTTTCTAGCTCTAAAAGTAGCGATACTTCCATGCAACTTTTCATCCCTCCTTTCGACCCTTTACAACCCTTATTGAGAATTAAAAATTAGCCTATGTCCTTTCTCAGGGTCTAAAGACTGTCTGTGCGAAATTTCATCAAAATCGGTTCAGAGGTTTATGTGGGAAAGCGTAACAAACAGACAGAGTTACTTTCGCATTTAAAATATAAATAGGGATTAGGAAGGCGTTTGGTGGACCGGGGTTTGGATAACCGCTCCGGGGCTTTTCTGATGCAGAGGATCTCGCTTGCTATATTTTGCTAGATATGTCTCTTTTATGGAATGCATAATTTTTTTTAGAATAATAAACCTTATGTAATGCAATGTATATATCATATAAAATCTATATGTATGAAATGTAAATTAATCTCAGAAGTAAAATGAAACTCAAAGTATTTGTGTTACGGATAAGCAAAACCGTAGAAATTACAAAATTAATTACTTAAATAACACCCAGACACGGAACAAATACTAATATACATCGTATAAATATTTGTCCTGGGTGGGGATTAAAGCGACGACCCTTGGCGCTATTTGCGCATAGACGGCTACCAGCTGCGCCATTGGCATCAAAATCTAAGGAAACTAAAAGAAAGGAGAATGCTATCTGTGTTACAAAATGGGATATCAACTCGCTTGATCAGCGGCTTATACCGTCAAAAGTAAAACACGAAAGGTATTAACATATAGGGGATACATGTATATAATAGTAGCCTATGTTCTTTCTAAGGATTTAGACTATATGTGTTCCGGTTGTATCGGTGTATCGGTTTGGTAGTTTAGGTGTGATGGCGTAACAGACAGACAGACCGAGTTACTTCCGGATTTATAATATTGGCAAGGATTAATGTTTTTTTTATATCTATTTTTATTCTTCGATCATACTTTTATACGAGATTTTTTTTTTTTAATAAATGCAAAGCTTTTTAAATGCCAGCAATTGCTGGACGACTTTCACTAAAATTGCAACGGTGTTTGCAGACTGTGATATCAGCGCCATTTTATCACTGTAACTAATGTTATTTCAAGAATTCTCTTTGAGTTAAATACACACAAGGATATTGTCAATAATTTCTTACTTAAAAAGGTGCATTATTATATATTAGCAAATGAACATTTTTATTGACACTAAAAAAACAAAGTACCAGCAAAGTACCTCCCACTGCCACTGGTACCGACAGAGTAGAATAGCAGAGTACCTCTCCCTGTATCAGGTGTCGTAAGAGGTGACTAAAGTACCAGAACCGACAGATGGCGGTATATCCGGAACAGTGCAGCTCAAATGCACAGGGCGGGGATGGGCAGCAGCATCCCCGTCGCGAAGTTTGCGCTTGCCCAGCGCGGCAATTATAGGCGATAAACTTAAAGCATGAATAGCTACACAATTTTTTCACCTCTAGAAAGTTTACGATTCTTAATTAATAATAATAATAATTCCCACAACATCTCATACATTGACCTGACTCCGTGGTAAGTCGCTTAAAGCACTTGTGTTACGAATGCCAGACAACAGAGGAATCACAAATATACTACTTAAATACATTGATTTTACACCCATACACAGAGCAAACACAAATATCATCATATAAATATTTGCTCTGGGTGGGAATCGAACCCACGACCTCTGGTGCACAAGACAGGATCACTACCATCTGCGCCATCGGGCCCGTCAAATTGAAATTGAAACATAAATAGCGGTGATAAAATTTTACAACGATTAAACAGGCTAAATAATAAATAATCAAGATAAAGAGATCGATGCGGTGTAAAAAATAATGGTGTGACAACAATAGAGAAACGAATATTAAGATGGTTTGGACATTGGGTTGGTATAGAACGAGCGAGGCGAACATATCTTAACCAGGTAGAAGAGGTATTAAAGATCGGCCAGGTCAGAGGTACCAAGAATAAACGAGCGTGTACGAAAGGACTAATGTGAGTAAACAAGATTATAATAAGGCGAGATCAATAGTCTTTGCCAACTCCGATGGGACACAGGCGTGATGTATGTTACACAGGCAGAGCGTTCGGAAAACTGCGAAACATTTTCTCGTCCGACATACCTCAGTGTCTCAAGTCGAAAATCTTTGACCAATGTGTGTTAGCAGCAATGACATATGGCTAGAAAACGTGGTCTTTAACTATTGGCCTTGTTAGCCGACTTTGAATAGCCCAACGAGCTATGGAGAAGGCAATTGTCGGTTTCTTTGCGCGATCGAATCGGAATCGAGGACATCCGTGAAACAACCAAAGTTACCGTCATAGCCCGGCAGATTAGCAAGTAAACGTGGCAGTGGCCAGGGCACTTAGCACGCAGAACCGACGGCTGATGGAGTTGTAAGGTTTTGGATTGGAGAACACGAACCGGCAAGCGCAGTGTAGGCCGTCCACCCAGAAAGTGGATAGACCATCTGATTAAAACCGCAGGATCGCGCTGGACGCATACCATTGGTCCTATTAAAAATCACTTGGAGAGGCCTAAGTCCAGCTGTGGACTTCTTGCGGCTGATGTGATGATGATAATTATGATGTTGATGATTAAAGTATTAACTTACATCTAGTACCAAACCAACCCGCCGTTCCACCAACCCTCCTAAATATATATGTTGCTGCGATTTCCGTACCAATAGGGTTGTTTCCTAGTATTCACTCAATTAAAAGTAGATAAGTACACCGAAAGTTCACAAAACTAGAAACACGATAAGCTATATTTTGTTATTTATAACTAACCACATAATTTTTTAATAATTTATGAAATTTAAGTCTATCGCCTATTACGTCACGCCATTTAAAACGGCGAGTGGCGCCGATTAGAGACTGATGACGTCACTTTACATTTGATAGTGACAAGTATTTGACATTGACAGGTACCTAACCTAAAACCTGAGGATACATGAGTTGTTTTGTTTACTTCGTATATAATATATAAGTTTGTTAATTTTGTATTTGAGCGATAGACAGTTAATAAAGAATTATGGAGAAAGGATTTATGAAAGCTGATAGTTTATTTTATTAAGTTTTTTGAAACATCAACAAGTGTTTTCCAACGCTGACACAAACATAACCTCAAACCTTTGCCTCAAACTCGTATTAACACAAACTTTACGTTTGAGATTGACACTTCATTGCACCGTTTCATTTTACCACATTCAAAGCTCTGAACATTTAAGATATTTTATTTTTGTGCTCATTAAAAGAAACAAAATCGTGATACTCAAATGTTTAAATATATGTTTTTTGTATCTTTATTATAAAAATACATCAATAAAATTTTAAAATCAATTGGTCAGTATATTGGTGTGCGTTAAAATGTAAAGGAACATAATGTATAGTGACGTCACAGTCACGTGATCGAGCGTTTTTTGGCCATTTTTTAAGAAAATAGAAAAAAATTAAATACATAAAAAGTAAAGAGATTTATGACGAAAAATGATAGGGAGGGTGATCATTAAATTATTTAGAAGCTATTTAAATAGTTTTGCGAAAATTGGAAACAAGCCTATTAGTTTGGTTTTGATTATCACATAGCAAGATACGATTTTACATACATAAAAATAAGACTAGTGTCTGTTTAAAATAACCGTTTCTACTACATACATATGAATACATACGGTACACATACCAAAATATTTTTTTTACAATTTTTGTCTCTCTGTCTGTTTGTTCCGGATAATCTCTGGAACGGCTGGATCGTTTTTAAACGGGACTCTCACTGGCAAATAGTTTACGTAAAAAGTAGTAACTAAGGCTTATTACATAATTGATTATAAATGTGACAAAAACGGGCGAAAAATGTTCGTTGCGTGCGCTGTTGGATGTTTGTAGTTCGAAAGAAAATATGTTGCCCAAAGTCACAATTCCACGCGGACAAAAACGGGCACAGCTAGTTTTAACATAATTTCTACGCCTGAAAACAATTTCAGGCCTAAACTGAATTTAACACTAGCTGTGCCCCGTGGTTTGAAAGAGTAGCTAACATTCGTCCAAAATACATCTGTTCTTATAAACGTTCGCGTTTACATTATGTGGGTTTTTATAAACTTAAAAAATTATAACAAATATACTTTAAGTACTTATAGTTAGAAAAATGATTAAAATAATAATTATAATTAATAATTATGACATTAACATACTCGTATCAGAAGCGAAAGGTTCTCAGACACTAAACGTTTTTTGGACTGCGGGTTTCTGAAGAAGAAACCAATGTGCTAATACATGTATTTAAATATTATATAACTCATTCCTCTATTGTCTGACGTCCGATACACGAGTGCTTTCAGGGACTTATTTCGGAGTCAGGTCAATGTATGAATTGAAACGTACAACAATATTTCCTAAAAACATTGTATTAATCAAAATATTGCCTGGTTTGCAATTGGACCGTCATCATCGTTACAACCATTAGAAGTCCACTGCTGGGCATAGGTCTACTCAAGAAGAGGGGATTTTGCCCATAATTGCCGCGCTGGGCACGCGTGTTGCCAATCGCAGAGCGCAACTCTCGCGACGAGGATGCTGCTGCCCATCCCCACCCTATGCAATTCAGCTGCACTGTCTCGGATGTCTATACCGCCATCTGTCGGTTCCGGTACCTCAGTCGCCTCTTACGACACCTGATACAGGTAGAGGTACTGTGCTATTCTGCTCTGCCTCACAACAACTAGATGCATAAACATGAAATAAAGAGCAAAAAATCTATGTTTATAGTTTATAATAAAGTTTCCTTGTAATTATCAAACTAGTGACTAGTTTAACTTCCGTGAAACTGAGTCATATCAATGTACCACTAGCTAAAATGGGATTTTACAATTGCATAATTTCCATGGGATCTCCAACCTGCAGTTTGCGCTCGCGTTCCATAGTGATTACATAACTACTCATTAAAGAACGCGTGCGCAGCACGCGAGCGATTAAAGAATAATTTAATACAAGTGAACAGCAAAGCTTATAAAGGACTTTTAATTATATTTTTATAGAACACTAATAGCGCCCCGCGGCTTCATTCGCGTTTTGCGCCCTCCCCCTCTTTTAACCTCTTTTAAGTGTACCTATACAAAAATATTTTACACGGGTTTCATGATTTTTAATGAAGAGCCATTATACCGATTTCCATTCGAATTCTAGCGGACCGTGTGACATTGTCCGGGTACATAGTACAATTTTATCTCGTTAATCCCATTACGTGCCTTGAGGTACCGGCAGTGTTATATTACATATATACAGTAGTAAATAAAAGGTTGTAATCAATTATGTAATCAGCCGTAATATTGAATATCATCATACCAGCTATTGAAAGTTCACTATTAGACATATACCTCTCCAAGAAAGGAGGTTTTTTGCCTATAATTGCCGCGCTGGGCAAGCGTGTTGGCAATCGCAGAGTGCAGCTATCACGACCGGGGTTGCCGCTGCCCATCCGCGCCCTGTGCATTTAAGCTGCTCTGTTTCGGATGGAAATACCATCATCTGTCTGTTCTGGTTCCTTAGTCGCCTCTAACGACACCTGGTGCAGTTGGAAGTAGTTTTCTACGCCGCCGGTACCTCATGGTGAATATTTAAATTATAAATAGATGTTGAAACTAGCATGAGTTATTACGAAACTGTCGAAGTTTTGCTGCACTGTGCGAAAATTAGCATTGAGACCTTTGATAGTGTAGTTATTAATAATTTTCCCGCACTCCTTTAGGCATAGTATTGAATGACATTCTATGTTTAGAAATTGGTACATCTCGAATATTAATTCAAAAGCAGGGATAGGCAGCTTTTGAGTAGTACCTGTGGTATTGCCGTGAGGTACCAGCAGAATAGAATAGTACCATCCCCTTTACCAGGTGCCGTAAAAGGCGACTAAGGTACCAGAACCGACAGGTGGCGGTATATCCATCGGAAATGGTTTTTTTAGTTAGCCACCACTGTCAATCGGTATGTTAAATTATTATTATTTTTTATTCTTTTTGAATTCTCGTGGGAAGCCGGAGAGCTAACCTATATTAATATTTTAAAGCTGGTTAATTTGTTTGTTTGTTTAAACGCGCTTGTCTTAGAAACCGCTGGTCGGATTTGAAAAATTCTGGTTCTTCAGTGTTGGATAGGCCAATGATCAAGGAAGGCTATACCTAGGCTATATAACACCACGCTAGGTCCGATAACAGCGTAGCATAAATAACGCTAGATTTGTTCCACAATTTAACGCGGGTGAAACAGCGCGCGCTGCTAATGTAAAATAAGATACAATTTAGTCGGGGGATAGTAAAAAAACGCATATTGTAAATAATATATAAGTGAAAATAAAACTAAGTACAGTAAAGCCTGCTTAAGACGATTTTTCAGGGACCTTACCAAAAAGGGGTCTTAAACGAGAAAGCGTATCATGCGGGATAGGGAAAATAAAACTACATATTATGTATGTATTTTGTTGTAATTTTGGTACGTTGGATAGGTATTAATTTATACATTTATGAATTGTGTGCATAAAATACATAGTGTAATTATAATTATATTATTTAAAATAATCACGTATTTTGGTTTGACAGAAAGATTTTGATGCATTCGCAATTAAAAGATTTTTAACATAATATAAATTTTACAGTGCGTCTTCGCTTTGATCGAAAGTAGCTACATAACGTCTTAAATCATTAACAGCTGATAATGCCTGGGCGTTTGACAAAACCGGAATCGACTCATCTTCGTGTTCATCATTATCACTTAGGACCTCGTTTGGTGTGTTGTTCACATTCTCAATAAGATAATCAATCGATTGAATTTTGTAGGGTACTACATTGTCGTCAATGGAAGAATAACCAGGAAAACTCCACAATATCTCGGGTTCTTCTTGTTCCAACACGACGTCAATTACGTTAACCTAGCTGTGATCGGGCGTATTAAACGGGATGACGAATCGTATTAGGCGTTAAGAAATGTATGAAAATATGTCTTAAATCGTAGGGACTGGCGTAAAGTGGCGTATTATGCGAGAAATAGTAATAAGCGTGATCGTCTTAAACGGGTTCGTATATTTCATTGCGATGATATTATTTTTTACTTACACCTACCTTCTATATACCAACCAACCAATTACAGGTACTAAGCATATTTTAGATCCTTATATATAATTCGAAAGAAATATCCACTCCCCTCCCCCCCTCCCCCTATGCGGCCTCCTAGTCGGTCGATAAAATCTTTACGTATAAATAAAACTGATGTGTCTGTTTACAATTCTAAATTATTTTCTTCTCATTTGGTGTAAAGCTGTAATTGTCGTTACACAAAAAATAAACGAAGTCTGTCTGTCTGTCTGCTTGTTACAGATATTCTGTAAAATCGATAATAATCAATAAAAAAAATACATCGATTTTAATGCGATTTGAAACCGCTCATGTTATAGGGAGTTACTTAGGCTACTTTTATTATAAATTTACTAGCGACAAGACCCGGCTTCACACGGGAGCAAAGCGGTTAAAAATGTTTATTGTGAGTTATCACTACAAGATAGACATACAATTGTGCATTATTTTGATCTATCTCGTCAGGTTCAGCCAGCATTTGCAATTTAATCGAAAAAAAAAAACATATTTACGACATCGCACTGGAAACCTTTAAACTCGTATTACATTAAACTCGTAAACATTCCTCTTGAATCACTCAATCTATAAAAATAATTGCATTAAAATCCGTTGCGTGGTTTCAAAGATTTAGGCAGCAAACATAGGGCGGGCATACACACAGACAGTGAAAAACGACTTTATTTAATACTATGTAGATATTAATCTACCGGAAACGGAAAGGGGCTCTGCTAATAAAGTATCAATTTAAGATCTAAAGCTTAGTTTTAATACAACAATAATTATTTAAATATTCAGTTACAAATGGTGCAATTTCTTCCGCGTTAGAAATATGGTGGTCGTGGTTTCCCGCCAAAATCACTCTTCTGTCATGGCCGACGCGTAATAAGCCGTCGATCAGCTGATCGGCGCCATCTTTGCCTCGCTGGTTACCTTTGTTGCCTTCAGTCATTGATATGAGAAGCATTGGAGGCAGTCCTTTGTTAAATATAGGTAAGTAATACGCATTGGTTAGATTTGGTGGTATCACGTATTTTATCCTAGGATCCCAGGACAATCTGTAAGGTGAAAATCATTAGTCAAGGTGAGCCATTTTTCATAAGAAATTTAGTGGACTTAATGCAGGTAGTCACACGAGGTAGACAATATGAGACATCATACAATGGTCGTCTGTGTTGGTACCTCACTCTCACCTATTTCTACCGCCAAATAGCAGTGTGCTTTCGCGACGGGGCAGCTGCTGCCCATCCCCGCCCTGTACATTTGAGCTGACTTTTTTCAGTCAGTTCGCCATCTGTCAGTTCTGGTGTCTTAGTCGCCTCTTACGACACCTGATACAGGGGGAGGTAGTATTCTACTCTGCCGGTACCTCACGGCTTTATGATATTACGACCTTTTATTCTAATATCACGCGAGCTGTCTGTTAGTTTATCGACATGACACATGAGGTAGACCTCATACAAAGGTCGTCTGCATTGGTACCTCACCTAGTTCTACCGCCAAACAGCAGTATTCGCATTGCTGTGTTCCGGTTTGAAGGGTGAGAGAGGCGGTGAAATGACTGGGTACCTCCAGTCACAAGATTGGCAATGCAGTATTGATATCCCTATGATATTACGAGCTTCTATTTTACTATCACGCGAACTGTACACCAGTTTGTTGACATGTCACATGAGGTAGACATACAAATGGTCGTCTGCATTGGTACCTCACTCTCACCTATTTCTACCGCCAAATTGCAGTATTCGCATTGCTGTGTTCCGGTTTGAAGGGTGAGAGAGACAGTAAATTTACTGTATAATGTGGCATAACATCCTCAAGTTACAATGTTGGCAACGCGTTAGTGATATTCTTGTGATATTACGAGCGACTGTATGCTGCAGTATTTTATCCCTTTGATCCTGTTATCGTAGGAGTTTTAATCCGGATCTAGATCTCTATCCTATCTATCTAACTGCATGCAACCAGCTCAAACAACCCGGTCCTTTACAGAAGTCGCATCAAGCTGCGAGAACGCGTTAGATTTTTATCCATTACGAACTATATATATAATAAATTTCCACAACATCTCATTAATTGACTAGACTCCGTGGTAAGTCGCTTAAAGCACTTGTTAAACGGACGCCAGACAACAGAGGAATTACAAATATACTACTTAAATACATATATTGAACATCCAGACACAGAACAAACAGAAATATCATTATCTAAATGCTCTCTGCCCTCGGCGCACAAGATAGGATCACTACCATCTGCACCATCGAGCCTGTCATATATATTTTATTACTTATCTTTAAAATATATATATAGGCACTTTAAGTTGGCAATAAACGATTTAAAAAGACGTCACAAACTGTTTGCATCGAATTACATTTGAATATTGTTAAAAAATAATTCAGTAATATTGATATTAAGTATTAAAAAGCCGTGAAGTACCGGCAGAATAGAATAGTACCTCCCCCTGTACCAGGTGTACCAGAACCGAAAGTATGTCCATCTGAAACTGAGTATATTAAACGCACAGGGTGAGGGTTCCCGCCCGATAGCACAACCGCGAAAATCGCAGTCCTTTCTCGCCCCCTCACTGGCACCACAACACGATCACTAACACTAAACATGCACTCGTACAATAGAACAGTACACCGCGTTCGCCGGCGAACGCGTGAAGTCCCTACACCTACGAGCGATAACCGACAGCCCTAGGGCTGTCGGGTTCAATCTGTCCGTCCTCTTTTGCTTTAATTCATCCATAGTAACGACGGCGGCCGAGCCTAGGTCGAGCCTCTAGAGGCGCCCTCGGACACGCCGTCGGTCCCGCTTAAATCTCGCGAGCCATCGCGGGCGATGATTATTTTACGGGCATCGGACCTCTCATCTATGAGAGGCCCCGCCCTCTTTTTCGGTGGCGCTAGAATTGACTTCTGAGTAGTCCAGCACTAGGATCATCCGAAAAAAAAAAAGGGTGAGGATGTGCAGCAACATAAACGGCGCGAAAGCTACGTTTTCTATTTGCCACACACTTGCCCAGCGCGGCAATTATGTGAAGTTTTCCCCTTTTCTCGGGGAGGCCTGTCTATGATATTTATTAAAAATTCATTCGCTGCGAGGTTACCTGTATTTGTTGTCTCCCGTGGGAACCAAACTCCTGGACAGTGCGACTTCAGCTTTCGCCTCTGTCAGACCCCGTGCCTTCATTACGGCTTGGTTGGCTTGGTGTCTTGTGTACTGCTTAGGTTCATCAGAGTTGTACCTGGAACATCAAAAACAACTGTAAAATATGATTGGAGTTATTATAAACTAGTTCTATAGTATAATGTCGTTCAAATCATGATCGATGGATAGATGGGAAAAGACGGGCCCGAAGGCGCAGGTGGTTGTGATTCTGTCTTGTGCGCCAAAGGTTGTGGGTTCGATCATCACCCATGGCAAATATTTTTATGAAGATAATTATATTTGTTCTGTGTCTGGGTGTTAAACATATATATTTAAGTAGTATATTTGTGGTTTCTGTGTTGTCTAATATCCGTAACACAAGTGCTTTAAGCGACTTATCACGGAGTCATGTCAATATTAGGTATTGTGTGTGTGTGTGTGTGTGTGTGTGTGTGTGTGTGTGTGTGTGTTGTGTGTGTGAATTTATTTATTTATATGATGTCATTTGTTAGACGAGGCTTGGTTTTAAAAAAAAAGCAAAATCAAGAGATGTATAAAAAATATATTTAACTTGAATAAGAAAGTTAAATTTACACTCAAATTAATACATATTGAAATAGAAAATAAAATATTATCCTTATTATAAAAATGTCCAGCAGTGGACTTCCAATGGCTGGTATGATGATGATGATGATACCAAAATATATTTCTTTACAATTTTTATCTGTCTGTCTGTCTGTTTGTTTGTTCCGGCTAATCTCAGGAACCGCTGGACCGATTTGGACGGGACTTTTACTGGCAGAAAGTTTACGTAATAAGTAGTAGCTTAGGCTATGTTATATCACGCTACGTCCGAAAGGAGCGGAGCATTGATTAAAATGTGATAAAACCGGGCGGAAAATTTACATCCGTTGCGTGCGCTGCGTGGAAGTTTGTAGTTCTAAAGAATTCAATGCCGACAAAGTCACGGGCACAGCTAGTTAGTAAAAAAAACCGTACCTTTGATATTGGCTGTAGTATCTATCGTAGTAGTGCTGGTAGAACCTTTCGTAGTCGGACTGCTGCAGCCTCTGGAAGGAAGGCCCGGCGTCCAGGAAGATCATCTTGCTTATATGGCCGGGCCAGATCACGTTGAAGAAAAGAGCTGGGACCAAACGTGTGAGTGGAGAATCCGTTTATTACGACCCCGCCTATATCGACCAACCGCTTAGTACTTCATACTATGTGTCAAGTTTGGTGTTCATTCGAAATGTTTTGCAACTTAGTCGGATACAATGACTTCATTTGTGCCGGATATATTGACATGTTATGATATATGTCCTGGACATTTTATGATTGATATGATGAAGAGGATCATATCAATCATAAGATAAATACGAGCAACAAAACGAGGCACGCGTTCGCCCAACGGAGTCCCAAGGGAGGTGGGTATGATCACGAAATTAAGAGATGTTAGGAATCAAGTCAGTCACTATAACCGGAGATAATTCTTTAAATAAGTCATAACAAGCGATTATTTAGTTAAAGTGGCAGTGCCCATCGCACTTGGTACGCAGAACCGATAGCCTATAGAGCCGTAAGGTTCTGGGATGGAGACCACGTGTCGGCAAGCGCAGCGTAGGGCGTCCACCCGCAAGATGGACCGACGAACTGACTAAAACCGCAGGATCGCGCTGGACACAGGCCGCATACAACCGGTCCTGTTGGAGTCAGTTGGGGAGGCCTATGTCCAGCAGTGGCCGTCTTATTGCTGATATCATAATGATGATAAAGTTGCTAAATTTCGTATGATAACAAAACTTTACACTTGCTCCCAAAACTCCCCGTATCTTGGGTAGGCATATGTCTAGCACGACGTTCCACTGCTACTATGATGGTGATGATGATAATAATGATCATCGTAGTGGTGGTAGTGCTGATGATGATGATTATTATTGTGATGATGATGATGATGATTATTATT
>JACJUM010003272.1:3251431-3274774 GCA_020976665.1 Heortia vitessoides | reverse complement strand
TTGTGATGATGATGATGATGATTATTATTATTGTGATGATGATGATGGTGATGGTGATGACGACGTTGATGTTGACAACGTTAATGATGACGACGATAATGATAAATAAATTAACGATGATGAGTCATTGTCTTACCGAATTCACATCCCATAGAATGTCCGACATAAATAAACTTATTCCAATTCATTTTCTTGACTATCAGCATTATAACGTAGATGTATAAATAACGGGTTAGAGGAAATCCTGAGAAACAATACAAACATTAAAAAAACGTTACAAAAAACGTTCATTAATTCACACTTGAATTACAAACAATGACAAAACAGAACAATGGATTCTATTGACGGGGACGATGGCGGATGTAGTAATATTATCTCGTGCGCTTATCTCTTAACTCGTAAGTTCTGTTTGTTCTGTGTCTGGGTGTTTCTATGTTCGGGTCATGGGATGTTGTGTGAGTTATAGTACCAATTTTGAAATTGGTTGTCTCAAATTAGTTGAAAGTCCATTTTTTGCGGTGGAGTACCAGCACAGTAGAACAACACTTCTCTCTGAACCAGGTGTCGTAAGAAGCAACTGTCGCACCAGACACGACAGATAGCGCAGTTCAAGTGCAAAAGTGGGAATGTGCAGCAATATCCTCTTCGCTAAGTTGCGTTCTGTAATTTTTTACGCCCGTACGCCTGTTTTTGGGGATGCCTATGCCCAACAGTGGACTACAACTGATGTTATAATGATTCGTCTGTTCTTCATGCTGATAATTTTGATATTAAAAAAAATACTTCGAAATATGTAAGGAGTGAGTTTGAGACATAGATTAAAGAATAGCGTGATAAGAGATCGATGTGGTGTAAAAGATGATGTTGTGACAACAATAGAGAAAGAAATTTTAAGATGGTTTGGAAATGTAGAAAGGATGGATGAAAGTAGAATGACTGCATAAATATGTAGAGCGAAACTGAATGGAAGAATTGGTAAAAGACGACCTAGACGAACATATCTTTAGGTAGAAGAGGTATTGAAGAAAGGCCAGATGTATCAAGAATAAACGAGCGTGTAAGAAAGGACTAATACGAGTAAGGGAAGCGAGAGAGGTATGCCAAGATCGAAGTAATTGGACGTCCATAGTCTCTGCCTAACCCGATGGGACACAGGCGTGATGTATGTATGTATGTGTGTTATAAAGATTTAATAGTTTCTGTGTTACTATTTACTCAAAATCTATTTTACCGACTATGATGTAATCTTTCCCTATTACACGCTTTATTACATTTACGAAAGAAATGAAATCCTTACCTGTACTAGAACAATGTAAAAAGTGAGTTACACTTTTTCGAATAGATATAACGCCATAAGTCGGTTCCAGTACCTTAGTCGCCTCTTACGACACCTGGTACAGAGAGAGGTAATATTCTACCCTGATGGTACGTCAGAACTTGGCTGGTACTACATAACTTTAAAAAGAACAAATCACACCCACGGAAATCGCACATTCTTAAAAAAAAATTAATTCATGTTCTATTTCATATCATAATCTAATTCTGTGCCAAATGTCATTCAATATCACACTGAAAAGTAAGATACTATATCATTTTCATCTTATGTCATTTAACAATAATTTTGCTAATATATCAGAATATGTCCGTTTGTAATTTATAAAGATAAGTGACCAGAAAATGTCACTACCAATTAAAATTAATTTAAAATGTCAGTGATATGTGCATGTGTGATATTTAGACAAGAAGAAGTATTTCATCAAAAAGGATTTATATTGTAGGTGATTTTTGTAATAAAATGCTTCTTTAATGTAATAAAATATATGTGTTTATTAATTAAATAAAATATATAATTACAATACCTACCTATTTAGCTAATAACTGGATTTTATTACACACAGCATTTTATTCCATAAAAAAAAAACAATAATAGATGGTGATACAGTTAAACTAAGTTACAAAATTAACATTGTATCAATTTATTTTTAAACTTTTGTAAGTTACACAAATACTGTTCGGAGACGACTTACTACCAATAATGGTTCTGTTGTTCAGAGACGCATGAATTGTTATTGAGAGTGGTGGTTCTGCATGAAATTGTTTTAATATAATGTTGTTGTGCCTAGACAGAAATAGACCTAAATCTCATTCCATAATACCAAACAGCTATTAAATTAAGAATTATAAATTATAACTTCTATTTTTTAAGTTTTTTACTAGCTGTTCGGAACAGCTAGTAAAAAACTAAACTTCTTATGTTCTCGAGTTCATAAATAACAAGTGAAAAGACCTAATAGTGTCCAGTAAGTGTATATTTTTATCTTTATTTATTGCAACAAATTCATTTTATATAAGGCACTCAATATACAGTTAATAAATGTATAAACAATAACAATAAATTTACACAATCTCATATGATGACCTGAATCAGAAATAATTTGTTTGAAGCACTTGTGTTACTGATATCAGACAACAGAGGAATTACATATATGGTATTTAAATACCAACATATTAATAAAACTCAGATACAGAACAAATTAAAATATTTATCATATTAATATTTGCTCGGGGTGGGGATCGAACACAACTTTTGGCACACAAGATAGGATCACTACTATCTGTGTCATCAGACCCGTCAATATATAACTCGATGTGTATGACTATTTAACATTTAGTAGACACTACAAAATGAAAATCTTCCGTGGTATAATTATCAATAATAAGTTCATCAACTCAACCTTCTGCTTAACTTTTGTAAAATACTTAATAAAACTCTATCTAATAACATTGCACATTAAACTTGGATTGGTTCACACAGATTTTTCCTCACACAAAATATATACCACTGTAAGTTTTGAAACATACCTTTTGGAAAATGATCGGACTTTCCGTTGCCCGGTAAATCCACAGCCACATAATAAAACCTCTTAGGGAGAAGCTGGATAAGAGGGGTAAAAGTAGCCGCAGTATCCTGCCGTCCATGTACGAGTAGAACTGGCTGGCTGAAGGGGTCACCCCTTGCTACCACTACAATAAAAAAGTTTGAACAAATTTAGTCTTTTTTTTTGCAATTAAAACTTTTCACCAACAAAATAAATTTTTGATATTGAGGAAGTTTGTAGTTATTGGTAATATAAATTAATTGGAAAAATAATTATTATCTTACATACAATTTATTTTACCCCATGGTGCATCCAAGACTAGTTCTTTTGCATTATTTTGCATTTCCATTTTGGTAAATTATTTAAAATTGTATGAGCATTAAAACGTAGGTACTGTATGTATCAAAAATAAGTTTAAATTACATAGACTTAATTAAATGCACTTAATATCATCTTAACTAGGCATGTATCTACTGTATATATCAGTCTGACCCTTGGATATTGAGCATAGTTTCGCGCGAATAGGGAAGTGCCAGCTTATCGATTAATTTAATAATATATTGAAAATAAGTATATAACTTAATATATTTTTTTAAATATTGTATACTATATTGTTTTTTACCGATGAACGTGAGGTGAGGCTGATTATTAGTGAATGATTCTAAGCCTGAACATCCACGCGTAGTTCGCGGGATGGGAGACGTCGCGGCCTGCGATAAAGGACAGAAATATCACCCCGTACTTAACACTTGGTCGCTTGATATATTAATGGGTACTAATACTAATGATTGGATGTCCCATTAAAATAATGATGGGACCACTCTTTCATTTACTAGTTTAAAGTAAGGATATCAAATTGCGGTTTAAATTCACGTTCTAGATCCACCAAGAAGCTGTGATTAATTTAAAATAAAATGCATGAAATGTTTGTCCCATAATATATTTATAAGTCGCATATGAATTACCTTCAAGGTTTCCTAATATGTAGGGTTAATCTTTGTAATTATTCATTATGTATTGTGATTGTACGATTTTCCCCATTAATTAATGGTACTAAACGATGAAACTGTTACACAATTCGTATCATTTTAAAATTTATTGGTAACTTTTAAATAAGTCATTCTGGAAGATTAATATAAATGTAAATTTATGTTGTATTCAACAAGATTTATTGTAAAATCGATAAAATCATTTGTCTTGCTTATCCCTATTCAGTATTTGTCGAATTGTCAACGTCATAGTGACTTAAAGAATTTTTAACACAATCTTATCAATTTCGCATCAAAGTAAAATAGCACTTATTATGTACATGGTCGAATGGTAAAAAGTCGTGATTCTTGCCTACTTATTTTTTTGCTTTTTACTATATTCAGTTTGAAAACGGATTAAAGTAATATTTAATTTAAATATATTATTTTCTTCATTATCTGATATCTTATTAAGTAAGATTATTTTGATTTGATTTAAACCGAAGTTTTTATGTAAATTTATTTCGAGGTTTTTAAAACTTACTTACATCTATTTAGTTAATAATATTATATATGCTAATTTTACATAATGAAAATATAAACTTGTTAACACGTCTTGGAACATTACTAGTTGATAGGTCATGTTGATAGGTATTCTGAAAAAAAGTTTTTTGTAATATTTTATATAAAATTTCAAGTGATTTTTGTATAAGTTATTATATGTTTTGGTACAAAAAGTTTTGACCAGCTATTGACATGGATTTGTTAGAAAAGGAATGGTTCATAGAAGCTCCTTGGGGAAGAATATGTGGTAAGTTTAATAAATTTAATTTTTATCTTTAATTTCTCTAAATTGACGGTATATTTTGAAATAATCAAATATCACTTTACTACATATTGGGCATTGACCCAGTCTTTTTAAGTTGCACTTTGAACTGAGTAAGTGAGTACCTTGATAATAAAAGATAAATATTTTATTAGCTTTAACAACCTGCCCCTGGGTTACTTAGGTGGTAGAGTAGGGTTTTATCTTTTATATTATCCCACATTCACTAATTAAACTCTCAGTAATTATGTTTTAATTAAGTAATCAATTTTTATATAAAAATACCCCCCTCCCTCTCCTTTCGATTAAAGTTCGTTAATATTTTGTGATTGTTTAATATAATAGTTTACCTTTTTAGAAATACGAATGGAAAATATTAAAACTTCCATTAGAGTTGAGTCCAATACTGATTCATCAACAGAAATTCTAGGCCCTTATATTATATTGAAAACCCTTTTTGTTTATTAGATGCATATTCAGAGATAGAGGGATAAATATATCTGATTAAGTATTTTTTACTGGTTTATCTATGTAACCTATTATCAAATTTAGTTTAGGATTTTTTTTTAGTTTTCACACTATGTAGCAATAGTAGACAGGAAATAATCACAAATCAGATAAATGTGGTCAAAGTAAGAAAACTGATCGATGCTCTGCTGACACAGGAAATGACATTGAAAGGGCCAATTTTGTATTTGATTTTTTATATTCGACTTGTATGAATCAATAAATTACATCCTAAAATTAAAATCATTTTTATAACAATATTTAAAGAAAGTTGTTTTTTTGCAACCAAATTTATTTTAAATTAGTATATAAGTATGATATTATTTTCTTAAAAAGTTACAAACACATAATTTGTTAGTTCTTTTTTGTGTTTTAAAAAAAGAACTATCTTGTTTTGATTTACGGCAATGTCTGAGCAGCGGACAAAATAATATGTTTTAAAAAATTGGGAATACACAGGTGAATATCTTGACCAAACTCATTCTCTTATATATAGAGCAGTACTTTATGCCAATTACATAACTTGTTTTTCCTTAACATGGCTTAAAAAACAACTTTTAAAGTAAAAGATATTTTTATTGTAAAAGAAACTTTTATTGTAGAAGAGACTTTTATTGTAAAAATAACTAACTATAATGAAATACTATTCCACAGTTTGTTGACCACTGACAGTTGAATAAATAATTTTCTATTTAGTAATTTAAATTTTGCAGTTTTGAAATAATTAACAAATAAATAGTTATTTTGTGTACCTACATATAGTTGTGCCCTTGTGCAAGTATTGTTGATTTCTCTTTGATAAATGTTTGAAAAATTTTGTAGATAAATTAATATTCCAATTAAATACATTTGTAAAGTTTTAGTTATAACTATTTAAAAGTGCAGCGGCAAGTGTTTACCAGAGTTGCTACAATATGCTTTTGTAACATAGAATTTTAATGTTTTGCTGATACTTGGTAATAGAATGTATATATTATTACTAGATAATAATATTAAATGTGGCATAAACTTTATGATATTTTGGGGGTTTCTGTTGTCCTGGAAAGAGGCTTAGGACATGGTAACTTCAAGTCTGGGAACTGATTGTACTATCAAGAAGACAACCATCTGTCTCAAGGTGTATTTGCATACTCATCCTAAAGTCACTTCTTAACAAAATAAATATAATTGAAAGTGCATTAAATTGGGCTATTCAAATAAACCGACACAACACAATAAGTATTCAACATGTCCACTAACATCTCGTTAACATAAGAGTTGTGTAGTCCCCAAGTACAGGATAGATGCAGGTTTGAGTCCCACCTGACACCAGAGACAAGTTGTTTATTTTTTTGTAAATACCATCTTTCTTATATACACTTCTTTACTAGTGCCATCTAAACCAAACTTTTTAATCATTGATGAGAAATGAATTGTATTCTCAGTTGTAGCATGGGGCGATTGCTGTGATCCTCCTGTTCTGCTGGTCCATGGCACTGTCGACACAGCTGTCACCTTCCGGCCACTAGTGAAACTACTGCCTAGGAAGTTCTATTACATAGGTACGTGGCTTATTTTACGGGCCTGATGGCGCAGATGCTAGTCATCCTATCTTGTGCGCCAAAAGTCGTGGGTTCGATCAGGACCACACAGGACAAATATGTATACGATGAATGTTTGTGTTTGTTCTGTGTCTGGGTGTTATTTATGTGTATTTAAGTATTATCTTTGCTGTGAGGTACCAGCAACCGACAGATGGCGGTATATTCATCCGAAACAGGGCAGCTCAAATGCCCTGAGCGGGGATGGGCAGCAGCATCTCGGTCGCGATAGATGCGCTCTGCGATTGCCAACACGCTTGCCTAGCGCGGCAATTATGGGCAAATTCCCCCTTTCTTGGAGAGCATAGACCTCTCCAGCTGTGGACTATCAATGGCTGGTATAATGATGATGATGAAGTATTATCTGTTGACTGATATCTATAACATAAGTACTTAAAGCTTCTTATTTCGGAGTCAGGTCAACGTATGAGATATCGTGTGAATTCATTAATGATATATTATTATGTATTTAAATCAGATAACCTTAAAAAAATCGTTTAGTCTATCGCAACCCTAGTTGTATGTGGCCTATGTCCAGCGCGATCCTGCGGTTTTAGTCAGATCGTCGGTCCATCTTGCGGGTAGACGCTCTACGCTGCGCTTGCCGGTATGAGGTCATTCCGGAACCCTAAAACTCCATCGCCCGTCGTTCTGCGCACCGAAAACCCTGCCCACAGCCAGTTTCATACATATGGTGGGATAATCATTCATTTTGTGCAGCAATGGAGGTGCCAGGTAACGGCAAGTCGGACAGCTTCCCGCCGGGCCTAATGGCCAGCCTGTACGATCTGGTGTATCCAATCGCAGTGGTTGTGCGTCATTTCCGGTGGGAGAAGTTCATCTATATCGGACACTCGCTGGGCACTCTAATGGGTATGTATGTATAAGACAATCAATTGTAATCTAATCTCAGAAGTATAAAAAAACTCCAATTTGTTTCTCTGTCAATAAAGATAGCAATTTTATTTGAGTATATCGAGTAGATATCACACAGTCATATAATATTTACACAACTAAACAAAAATCTTACCTGTAAATAAAGAAACGACAATTAAAGTTTATAATTATCACCTCTCGATTTATACAACTAAATTTTAATTAATTAAACTAAAAGAAAAATATAATAACATTTTATGAACAGAACAAATTTTGACAATGACAGCTCGATAGACGCGACGCACTAACGGTGCGCGCGCATGTACAAATTAAATAAATATATTTCTTTACATATGTAGGTATACGTAGTTATATAAAAAAATGGTTTCGACGCACGTTTCGAAAATTCGACGCTAGCGCCATCTGTCTAGTGTAATTGGTTAATACTAATGCTGGTCAATTCAATCTAATCCCATTAACGCAGTGTTAAAACTACAGTGTGAAATAGAAATTAGTTTCTTGTTTTATTATACGCTTTATATTAGCGTCAGTTGTATGTTTGTATGTATTTATTTATTGAACTTTATTGCACAAAATATTACAAAGTGTACAAATTAAACGAAACAGAAAAAAATATATATATAGCGGTACAGAATATAAAATAGATAAATAAACGCAATATACATAGACGAGCCGCTATTATATATATAATAGCGGGTCGTCCCGGCTTCTCACTGGTAGACATACATAGGTACAGATATTTAAGTTATAAGCATGCTAATTAATACTATGCTAATTGATACATACAATGGATCCCTAAATTAGAAAAGAAATGTATGCTTATCTTACAGTCTACCTGTACGTTAGTGTATTTGTAGGTAGCAACAAAACGTATTGATTTTCAGAAGATCCTACTCGAGAAAGTGCCACAAACAATTGCTCTCATCGAGTTAGTTACTCGAAGCGCTGCGTGGCGGCCGCCGCCGGCATGTATTTTTATTTTAATTTAATAATATCTTATGAATGGATTGTCCGATTTCAATAATCTAAAAAGTAATCATTACGTATTGAGACAGTCTTGAATATTAAATTATTTATTTGGATATAAAATTATAAATGTTATGTATAACACGGTCTGATTTTGATCGGCATTTCTATCAATTTGTTAAATGTAAAAAAGTAATTATAGTGACGTAACTGCAATAGTTAGACATATAGTCATGCGAAGTTTTTTGTAGATATTGATATATTCTATAATATCGAACATTTTTTTGTCCTATCATTCTTCGCAGCGTATGCGATGAAAGACGTTTTATGGCTAATTATTTTACACAATCGGTTGGTTTTAATAGGATTCTTTAAAGATTTCTATAGTAATTTCGCCTATGTTACTCAGTGATAATGTAGCTTTCTAATGAAAAAAGAATTATGAAAATCTGTCCGGTACTTTTGAGTTTATTTGTTACATACAAAAATACAAATCTTTCCTTTTTATAATATTAGTGTAGACGTACATCAGAAATAAAGTTAGAGAAGCAGCATCAGTAAATAAAGTAATGTATGTTTGTAACCGACTTATTCGAAGTCGATTTTGACCCACTTTAGACGTACAGTCTTCATTGAAACTTTGTACACATATTAAAAATCGATGCCAATGCAATATTTCGATAAGATTATCTCGTAACCTGATTCTCGAATCCTCAGGTCGAATGAAATTTTTCTGTGTAAGAGCAAATGAGACCACGCATCCTGCGCATGCGTACCGTCTACTTCATTTCCAGCTTAAGAACTCATCTAGTTTATATTAATTATTATTTAACAGAAAATCGAACTAGAATTTAAAAATAAAATATAGTTTAAAATACCTAAAAAACACGCTTTTAAAATATATGAAACTTAAAAGTAAAAATATTTTTTATAATATTATGAAAGTAATGAAGAAGAAAAAATACTAGTACATAGTATTCTAAACAAAACGTGAAGTGCGTTGTGCGATATTTTAGTACACAGTAGACCAAGCTCAACCCTCCATTTTTTCACTTCGACTTAGATATTTTGTTCATCATTTCACTTCGTTTTAAAACATGTATATTTTTCTATTAAGTTTATGTATTTTAAAAGCTTATTTTTTAGTTCTTTTTAAGCTATATTTTTTATCGTTAAGTCTGATATCCTATTTTAGAGCTTATTGTAAAAAAATATAGTTTCCCTTGAAATTATTTATTTTTTGAAGACCTGTATGCCTTAGTCTTTATGGATATACATAAAATTGTTTTATATAGATATTTATATGATGAATATGTGTTTCGTTTGTTCTGTGTCTGGGTGTTGAATATGTATTTAAGTACAAGATATTTATATGATGAATATGTGTTTCGTTTGTTCTGTGTCTGGGTGTTGAATATGTATTTAAGTACATATTATAATTGTATTCCCTCTGTTGTCTGATGTCCGTAACACAAATACTTACGCGACTTATCTTGGAGTCAAGTCAATGTATATGATGTCTGAATTTACGAATATACAAGTATATATAAGGTATGTTCGGTCACGATCAGACGGGCCCGATGGCGCAGATGGTAGTGGTCCTGTCATGTGCACCAAAGGTCGTGGGTTCTATCCCCACTCGGAACAGATTTTTAATATGATAATATTTATGTTTGTTCTGTGTTTGGGTGTTAAATATGTGTAATTAAGTAGTATAGTTGTGTTTCCTCTCATGTCTGATGTCTGTACCTCAAGTGCTTTAAGCGACTTATTACGGAATCAAGTCAGAATCAAAAGAAAAAATGTCTAATACTGCATTGTAAGTAAACAAATAATTGGATATCTTAAGTCAAACCGATAAAGTTGAAGTTGTGATGGCAAATTTGATATCGACCAGTAGTCCCTAATGGGTAAACTCTTTTCATCTTAATAATAGATCTTATAGGCAAATGGAAGACATCTAAATCAATTTATATGGAGTAAAGATAATGCACATCTCCTGTGGTTTAAGCACGGCTTTGTGGTGACATGTACGAAGATATTAACTGCACATGACCTTAATAGATGGCGCTAGTAACACCACATCAAACAAACCACTCAACGCCGTACTAATTCTGAATTATGCTAATATCACTGACGCATATTTTTTCTTTTTGCAGGTATTTTCTACGATGTATCGTACCCAGGCAAAATATCGAAGGTGGTGCATTTGGATCCACTGACTTTACTGCTCACTGTGCCTCCTGAACAGTTTAATGCATGGTAATAGTCTAAACTGAACAACTAGGTAATAAGATACAAGAGTGGGGGTACCGGTAGGATAATACTTCCACCATACCAGTGCCACTTATCTTCGCCGCGCGTGGGCGTAGCAGCACTCGCAGAGTGTAGCTTCGCAACGAGAATGATGCTGCCTGTCCCCGCCCAGTTGCATTTGAGCTATGCAGTTTCGATCGGAATACCGCCACCTGAAAGTTCTAGTATCTCAGTCGCTTCTTACGATACCTGGTACAGGGGGAGGTACTATTAAACCGGTACAGCAAATTCGCAGGATTAAAGGAGCTGAAAGAAAGGAGAAGAGAAAGGAGGAAATGTTCTGCTCTGGTCGATTCCACCGGAGAAGCGGTGAAAGCGTAACAGGTTCCACATATTAGTATAGAATGTGGTTTTTATGATTTTTATTATTTGAATAGATCAGGTCGAGAAACAATCATACAGTGCGCGTGATAGTAAGCGTTACAGCAGTCTAGACGCTCGTGATATCACAAAGATATCACTAGCGCTTTGCTAACCGTGTGACTTGAAGATATTATGTCACTTTACCCAATAGTTTCACTGCCTCTTTCACTATTGAAACCAACAATGCGAACTCTGCTATGTCATCATACCAGCTATCAAAATTCCACTGTTGGACAGGCCTTCCCAATAAGGGGTATGTTGCCCATAATTGCCGCGCTGAGCAAGCGTGCTGGTTCGCAGAACGTAGCTTGCGCGACGGGGAAGCTGCTTCTCATCCCCGCCCTGTACTTTCGAGCTGACTTTGCATGGATATACCGCTATCTGTCGGTTGTAGTACCTTAGCCGCCTCTTACGACACCTGGTACAGTGGGAGGTACTATTCTCACGGCAATCTGTGCTATTTGGTAGTGAAAATAGGTGAGAGTGAGGTACCAATGCAGACGACCTTTGGTTGAAGTCTACCTCAAATTGTAATCTATACCCATCCTAATAACAGAATTAACTCGCGTCTGTATCCTATTACGCTTTCAGGACTTAGCTGATGGAACCAATTATAAGACGTGATATAAAGTCAGTCTGCGCAGACCCAGCTGCATGCAAAAATATAGTCTTTGATCTCCAATATCATGGTCGCAATCTTTGGTATTTAGCGTAGTGTCTATTTTTTAGGTACCAGAAGAACTTCGTGCAATACTTCGATAAGTACGACTACTACAATACCCCCATAGAGAATACGCGAACCTTAACGAAGAAAGAGGTATGTATGTTAATATTATTATAATGGCTTGAATTGCTCAATGATTTCTCGCTGGCCTTCCTAGTTTTGGGCATAATTTCTTTGTTATTTTACATATATTATTATAAAAATTATTGCTCTAATTTTCTATTCACAACGGGTTCCATGGCGCATTTGTTAGCATCTTCATCTTGTGCGCCAAGGGTCGTGGGTTCAATCCTCATACAGGAAAAATATTTGTGTTAAACATAAATATCCTTGAGTACCAGGTGTCGTAAGAGGCGACTAAGGTACCAGAACCGACAGATGGCGGTATGACCATCCGAGACAGTCTAGTTCAAATGCGTAAAGGTGTATAGTAGCCTTCCTCGATAAAACACTATCCAACACTGCGGTTTCTGAGGTTAGCGCGTTTAAAAAAACAAACTTATCATTCCAGCCATTGGAAGTCCATTGTTGGACATAGCCCTCCCCGAGAAAAGGGGGAACTTGGCCCATAATTGCCGCGCTGGGCAAGCATGTTGGCAATCGCAGAGCGCAGCTCTCGCGAGTACATTTGATCTGCACTGTTTCGGTTGGATATACCGCCATCTGTAGGTTCGATTTTGGTACCTCAGTGTCCTCTTACGACACCTGATACTATTCTTCTCTGCCGAAAACAAACTCATCAGTTTTATAATATTAGTATAAATTAGAACCCGTATAATGTGATGACAATGACACTTTCCTTATAGTAGGGGAGCCCAAGAGTGGATTTCGAGAGTTACTAAAGCGCGGCAGACTAACATACAAGGAGATACCTTGTACCCGACCAAATACCTCCACCTAATATTGGCCCCGTATATTTGGCCGCCCGTCAATTATAAAGGATCATATTAGTAAAAAGAAATTGATCAACAGAAATTCTCGAGCTCGTCAGATTAAAGTAGGGTGAGTTAGTTACATGCTAAAAATATTATATTCCACTAATCTGTCAATTTTTGATTAACTTTAAGAAGTAGGTAAGTTACGAAGAATTTTTAAGATTCACTTAACCCCCCCTCAGAAAATCTGACGCGCTCGATTACTTTTTTATTTTTTATTTACGACCCTTACGGACGACCACCCCATCATGGAAACAATCAAATTAACATTGATCTATCGATGAGATAACATTAATCTAACAAGAGGCTATCGATATCTGACGCGCTCGAGTATATCCAGGATTTTTTTTTTTGCTTTTTTTAAGATTTATATCCTCATCCCCCACTAATTAAAGTCTATATATGATATGATCTTTTTTTCTTCCTATTATCTAAGCTACGCAATCCAGTAAGTCTCGAATAATGCACGAGTAACTCCCGATTTAGCATCCTGGGCTCCCCAACTATTAGAAGTTAATAAGTATTTGACGTATAATATATGCAGGCAATAGACACAATCAAGAAGAATCGTGGCCTACCAGATGATCTGGCTGAAGCCACCTTGGAGAGAATGTCGACGCCAGTGGGCAACGGAATGATCAGGTATTGACAGGCTTGAACATACATTGTACATATATTTAATATTCAGTGGCCCTCGATATTCGACATGCTAGTATTTTTTAGATCAGGTCGACAAACAAGCACACAGTCCGCATGAGAAGCGTTACCGCAGCATTTAGACGCTCGTAATATCACAAGGATATCACTAGCGCATTGTCAAACGAGTGACTTGAAGATATTATGTCACATTACCCAGTAATTTCACTGCCTTCCTCACCCTTTACTTTCTTTCTAGATACACGTTCGACCCACGAATGAAAGTCGTCAACCGTCCCCCCATGTCCCCCCACAACATCAAGCGCCTGTTTATCAGTATCCCGACGCCCACTCTGTCAGTATTCGCCGAAGACTCAGTAAAAGCTGGCAAGTTTGATGGCACGCCCTTCATGCTGGACGAGAAACAGTATCCCTTGAGAAACGTGAAAGTCCTGAGAGTGGTAGGGAACCACGACGTTCACTTCATACATCCAGAGAGGATAGCGGGCCACGTGGGCCAGTTCATGCTGCACGGCCTTGAAGTTTTGGAATCGAAGTTATAAAGGTAGAAACCAAATAATGTTTTCCTTTTATATTTATTTAATTTTTTTCGGCGACCTTACGGTAATTGTTTGCAAGAATGTAAAAAAAATTATAAATTGAGAGGTGTCGAGAGAAATTGAGAAATAATTGTATTTCATTTTTTGTTTAAATAATGTTCCTTTATATTATTAACAAATATAATGTGATATAAATTTATTCAGTAGGCTCAACTACAGTTATCATTTTTTATTACATACAAAAACAAAAATAACCGTTGCGACACAGCACTATTTAATGCGGTATATAATAAATATATATATTTGTTCGGACGAACCTATTGCTGGTCTACTCAGACGTCAATTCCAGCGCCACCGAAAAAAGAGGGCGGGGCCTCTCATAGATGAACTCGCGAGATTTGAGCGGGACTGACGGCGATCGCCCGAGGGCGCCTCTAGAGGCTCGACCTAGGCTCGGGCTGCCATCGTTGAGGGTGAATAAATTTGAAAAATTCCGCATTAGAGGACGGACAGAGTGAGCCCGACAGGTCTACAGGCTGTCGGTTATCGCTCGTGGGGGCAGGGACTGCATGCGTTCGTCGTCGAACGCGGTGTACTGCTCAGTTATACGAATGCATGTGCAGTGTTAATGATCGTGTTGTGTCAGTGAGAAGGCTGGGAAGGGCTGCGATTTTGGCGGCTATTTTATCGGGCGGATCATCTAAGACGTGACGTGGTCTACGATGTCGGACGTGGACGTCTTTCTTTGCGACGTACTTCGCGGGATTAGATATTAATGGATTGGAATGCGAAATAGAAAATCGAAGAGAGAAGAGAGAGAGAGAGAGAGAGAGGGAGAGAAAGAGAGAGAAGGAAATACGCGCGCGCCGGCATACAACTATCGCAAAAAGTGTCGTTACGACTTTTTAGACCTGTCTCGAACTCGTTCCTATAACATAATTGTTATGTATTCCTAATACTGCCCACCTGCTGCTCCGTAGCGGCCTAGGCTTAGCCACATATCCCCTGGCGGGAGACTTAGTTCAATAAAGAACATTATCAGACTGATACACACACAACCCACATAACACATCGCCGGGTACACACCCACACCCGGCGAAATGGCACTTAACGATGCTGGGTTCGTGGAGTTTTTGAGAGCGCGCAGTACCTGCGCACTATACATGCGCATTTTCCCGGTGCCTTTAGACTAGGCCGGTATCGCGTCTTCGCCAGCGTCGCCGTCATCGGCAGGAGCCAGAACAAATCCCGCGTCCGCTCACGCACAACCCGCGACGCGTTCCGAGAAGGCCCCGCCGCCGGTCGTAATTCAGAACAAAGCTTCATGGAGTCATCTATTCACCGCCCTCTGGAATTAAAACCCCGAGCGCTCACGGCTTAACTTTTATCCATGAATGTGAGTTTTCACACTTACGCGCTCCCCAAAGAACGAAACCTCCGCGTAATAATTCGCGGAATTCCCAAGGAGGTCGTCACCGAGATCGTAGCCGAATTAAAACACAAAACCTGGCAGTGCAGTTGGTCCACCGACTCCACATAGGCCGTGGACGAGCGTCACCGTTAGGCCTCGTACTGGTAATTTTGGCCCTTACCACCTCCCTTAAAGTAGAGGCACCTAGGCAGCGGAGAAGATAGGTCAGTACCACCGCTGCCTGCTCTATGGCCACTCGGCCTTAAATGTTACGCACGACCCAGGTGCGTAAAGTACTTAGGGAACCATGGGAGTGAGTGTTCTCGCCCGCCAGGGGTTACTCCCCTCGCATAGGGCAATACCGTGCGAAAGCCGTTTTCCGCTAAAGTGCCCGCGAGCGCTTAGCTGTCTCAGCGTTCGGCCCCGGTCCAGCCTCCAATGGCTGGTTTAAATTTAGGATTCTCGCTGGAGGACCTAGGACAACCGCCGGCCCAAAGTGATCGAGGGGAGCCTGTAGTGTTAAGTGTGTGCATCAAGAAGTGGATTCCTGCTTGAACCTGAACTGCCGAACCAAGGAACTGAGCTCCGCTGCGCTGCTGTCGTCGCCGGCTTCACCGGACCCCCCGCTAAGAGCCGCGCCTTCAGCCAGGCCCTCGCCGCGCCCTCAGCACTCACCGCGCTCCACCGCGTCCGCGCCCGTGTCACGACCGCAACAAGAATCGCGTTCGCGTTCGCCGTCGCCGCCGTGCCCGGTCCGCCGCTCGCCGCGTCTCGCCCGCCGCGTCTCGCCCGCCGTCAGCGACAGAGGTCGCAATCGCGTTCGCGTTCGCGCTCGCGTTCTCCCCGCGGTTCCCCGCGATTCTACTCACCGCGAAATGTGTCGCGATCACCGGCCTCTTCGATGAGGTCGAACTCAGAAAGGTTCCAGGGTCGCAGGAGGATGGCCTACGACTCTGAAATGGAAATGGAATGCCGATTCGAGTCGGCATCTGACTCAGATGGGGCCGAACGATCGGCGATCAACAAAGAGGACGGGTTCACAACCGTTGTAGGTAAGAGGCGGAAAAGGAAACCCATCCGCGACTCCCCCCCGCCTCCCCGAAGGCATCGAAGCGTGTCAACGACCCCCCGCGCCGCCCCGCACCCGCACCCGCCACCGCTCGGCCCGCGCCGCGATCGGAAAGGGCGCCGCCGCCGGTAATAATACAGGACAAATCGTCCTGGAACCATTTATCGACAGCCCTGCGCGACAAGAACATTCCGTACAGTAGGGCAACCGCTACCCAACTGGGAATTCGGGTGCAAGTCCCGACGGCCGACGCGCACCGTGCGCTGACGGCCTACTTATTATCGCTCAATGTTAGCTTCCACACGTACGCGCTCCCCGAGGAGCGTAAACTCAGAGTCATTATCCGTGGCATCCCGAAAGAACTAGACACGGAATTGGTAGCCGCGGATCTAAGGGCTCAGAACCTACCGGTTCAGGCGGTCCACCGCCTTCATCTAGGCCGTGGGCGAGCGTCCCCGCTGGACCTCGTCCTAGTAATATTAGACCATACCCCCCCAGGGGAAGAAAATCTTCGACATCTGCACGGTTTGCGGTCTTACCTCCCTAAGAGTGGAGGCTCCCAGACAACGGGGCCAGATAGGTCAGTGCTACCGCTGTCAGCTATACGGCCACTCGGCCTTTAGGTGTTATGCGCGCCCGAGGTGCGTAAAGTGTCTAGGGGACCATGGGACCGCTGAGTGCTCCCGCGCGCCAGGAACCCCGACACCGCCGGCTTGCGTCTTGTGCGGCGAGGCGGGACACACTGCGAACTATCGCGGTTGTCCCAAGGCGCCGCGTAGAGCGCCTAGGCCTGGTCGTCGGCCGGTTCAGGGCTCGCGGGCCCCCTCAGCCCCCCAGCCAAAAAATTCTCGGCCTTTTGAAACGAACATCAACAACGTTAGGCACTTCCCCGCGCTTCGCGCCCGCGGGACAGAGACAGCGTCCGTTGAAGCAAATAACAAACCCCCCGCGTGGGGCAATACCGCAGTAAAAGCCCCAGCTAAAAACAGCCCCCCAGTTAACGCAAGTAGCCGAGGCAACCTGTCGAAGCCCGCCCTTCCTACCTCAAGAGTTGGGCAGTTCAGAAGGGACCGGAATCCACGAGGCCTTGGGGGGACCCCTAGTCACGCCCGGTCTGCTGCTCCCGCGATAGGTGGCCTGCGATAGTGCCCTACGAACACACCCTACTTGTCTAAACAAGATCCGGAGGACCCGCGGTACGCCGCTATCACCCGGTGAATCGCTGCTCCGCAGCGGCCTAGGAGTAGGCACACGTCCCCTGGTAGGGGACTTACCCTAATAAAATACATTAAACCGCCATCGCCGTGGAACTCGCGTCCGTCGCGCACGCCTCTCCGCTCTGCCGCTGCGATTCCCCGCGCCCATGCCCGCCGCTACGTCGTCGCGCTACGCCGTCGCCGACCCCAGTCCACCGCTCGCCGCGTCTAATCGCCCGCCGGCAACGCGAACAATCGCGATCGTGCTCGCCTCGCGGCTCACCCCGATACTTCTCGCCGCGCATAGCATCCCGATCACCGGCCTCTTCGATGAGGTCAGACTATCAAGGTTATATAATAAGCGGCCGGCTTTCGACTCGGAGATGGAGTGCCGCTTTGAATCGGCATCTGAGTCGGAAGGCGCCGAGCGCTCGGCCAACGACGACGGCGGTTTCGCGACCGTCGTCGGCAAGAGGTGGAAGCGCAAGCTATAACCGACAGCCCTAGAGCTGTCGGGCTCACTTTGTCCGTCCTCTTTTGCTGAAATATCATAATAAAAGTCAACCCCAACGACGGTGGCCCGAGCCTAGGTCGAGCCTCTAGAGGTGCCTTCGGGCGCGCCGTCGGTTACCGCTCCGATCTCGCGAGCTTTACGGGTGCGACCACGCTAAACGTGCGGTCGCGGCCGCGGGGTACGCATGATGAATACGGGCACCGGACCTCTCTTCAATAAGCTCTTCAATGAGAGGCTCCGCCTTCTTTTTTCTGTGCGCTGGAATTGACGTCTGAGTAGTCCAGCAATAGTTTCGTCCGGAAAAAAAAGAAGGACCTAGACGGGATCATGGCCTTCTCAGCAAACATCTCGCTCTTTATAAAAGGAGATACCGATCCTCTCGGAAAAATTCCGAAAGGCAAGAAAAGATACGCGTCCTTGGCCCAATTGCAGTGGGCATTAATGCAGGCGTCAATGGAGTATCTGGCATCTCAATCGCAAATAAAAAATTAAAGTCCCAATTAGCAGTGCGATCGAAGCCTCGCTCGCTTACCATGGTGTTTTATAACGCCAACGGCATGAGCGATCGAAAGGCAGAAATTGCCAATTTCCTTTCCGAGCACGACGTGACACAAGACGGCGACTATGCCCACTCTAACCCGATACGTCCGCGCTCTCGTCCGACGCCGCCGTCGCTTTTGCGGACGAAGAAAAGGCCGAATATTTAGCAGTTAGCTAAGAGTCGCAGTGCTCGCTTAGCACGCACGGTTAGAATCGCGTCCTTAGAATTCAACCCGCCCATCTCATTTGCCTGCTCATGGCAATCTTCAATGCGGCAATGTTCAACTGCGCATTCCCCGACGCGTGGAAGGACGCCGACGTCATTGGCACCAGCCCGGCAAAGATCCTAGAAATACCACTTTATACTTGCAATTTTCTGGCCAAGCTGTACGAGCGCCTTATTTTTTCATGATTGCGCGGATTCAAGATCCATTTCCGTTTTCTATACGGGGCATCGAAACATTCATATCCGTTGATAGTAAACGTACGCGGCGTACGTTGTTAAAGAAAAACGTCCACGTCCGACATCGTAGACCGCGTCACGTCATGGACGACCCGCCCGATAAGATTACCGCAAAAATCACAGCCCTTCCCAGCCTTCTCACTGGCACCACGCTGTGTTCGCCGGCGAACGCGTGCAGTCCCTGCCCCCACGAGCGATAACCGGCAGCCTAGAGCTGCCGGGCTCACTCTGTCTGTCCTTTTTTGCTGAAATTTCATAATTAAATTCAACCCCAACGACGACGGCCCGAGCCTAGGTCGAGCCTCTAGAGGTGCCCTCGGGCGCGTCATCGGTTACCGCTCCGATCTCGAGAACTTTGCGGCCGCGGGGCCCGCAGGATGAATACGGACATCGAACCTCTTATCTATTAGAAGCCCCGCCCTCTTTTTTCGGTCGTGCTATAATTGACGTCAGAGTAGTCCAGCAATAGGTTCGGCCGAAAAAAAAATACTGCCCACAAAAACTTAATTTTTTATTACGATTCAAGTTCTTGCCCATAAAGACGTTAATTACATCATGTGGTCTGACAGTAATGTAATGTTGGTCTTGGTTCTTAGTTGTCTATATGCCGTGGGGGACCGGTAGAATAGTACCTCCCCCTGAACTAGATCGAAAGCGGCGGTACCCAAAACAAAGTAGACAGAAGGCGATATGTTCACCCTAAAATTGTGTACCTTAAATGGAATATACCGCCATCTGCCGGTTCTAGTACCTCGTACAAAGAGAGGTACTATTCTATTTTATGGTACCTCACGGCAAATATAATTTATTAAGTCATAATTATATCTATACATATCATTTAATAAATACGCGATCAAATGAGGAGTGTGATTTTTATTTTACCTCTTCTCTTTTATTCTCTTCTATCTTTAAGACATGTCAGTCCCATAAAATCAATCAATCTACTGAGACAGATGATTTTTTTTGTATATATTATTTTTAATATAATCCAGTATTTTCTATGCATAAATCCTCTAAGAGTTATCATAAATAGGCTTGCTAAGCCGGACGAATAAGATGTAATTCAGTATTAATGTTTCTTGTTGTACATGGATTCAAGGCAAAATAAAATTGTTTAGAAACGTTGGCTTAATTTATGGCAGGTTTCTCAAAGTGTAGTGCCCGGTACACCTTAGCGATTCATCCAGCTGTCTTACGTGCTAATATAAAATTAATAATATACAAACAAACATTGTTCTGCCATAGAAATTATATAAAATTAGTTAATTACTAATATCGCTATTTAAAAATTCCTGTTTTTAAATGATAGAAGAGTGGTGATAGAATGGTGAAAATTTATAGGTGTATGTATATTCAATGAAACACAAAAAGTAAAAAAAAAATCGTCGGCAAAAAATGTTAGGGTTAGATAACTCTTGTTACTAAGGGTTTGAAAAATAGATAGTAGCCAGTCCATATAAAATTTCATAAGAATCGGTCAAGCCGTTTCGGAGGAGTATGGTGACTAACACTGTGAAGTGGCTGAGAATTTTATATATTAGAAGATATATTATTAATAGAACAGTTGACCTGCCTCCAATCCAGCCTCGTTATAGTTCCCCAGCCGTTAATTTAAAAATGGGCTCGTGGTGCTGTAAGTTTGAGAAACCGTGCCAATTGATAACAAATATCAAATCACCAATTGATATCAGTTTTTATCATTAGCTCAAAATTGATTTATCTGTTGGAATTTATTGTTTTGTTTTTAGTATAGATAGATAATATTAATTATTCTTCATTGAGTATGCGAACTTTAATTCTGGCACATATTCCTGAATGTGACTATCCTTACTAATGTTATAAATCCGTAAGTAACTCTGTCTGTCTGTTACGCTATCACGCCTAATCTACTGAACCGATTAAAATGTAAATTCGGTACACATACAGTCTAAAGCCTTAGAATGGGCATATGCTACTTTTTCATTCGACATAAGAGTTGTATGGGGCCGAAAAGGGGGATGAAAAGTGTTGGAGCTAGTATCTTAAAACTTACTATTTAGGCTACTGATTTGTATATATAAATAAATACAACATTTAAAGTTTATATAAGTTAAAGTGAGAAGGTATGGTGCCCAAAAAAACTACTGCATGCGGACGAAGTCGCGGACACAGCTAGTAGTCCTATAAATACAGCTTGATTAGAATGACGTACCCTCGTACGACTCATTGATATTGGTAATTGGTATCATAATTTGTAATTAATATTGTTTACACCTCCTGTACCTCCTGTACCAGGTGTCGTAAAAGGCGGCTAAGATACCAGAACCGACAGATGGCGGTATATCCGTCCAAGACTGTGGGGTGCACAGAATGGGAGTGAGCAGAAGCATATCCAACACGCTTGCCCAGCGCGGCAATTATGGGCAAAATTGCCCCTTTCCTTGGGGACACCTATATCTAGCAGTGGATTTCTAATGGCTCTAATGATGATGATGGCACTACATAAGTTTTACATAATAAATATAACACATTAGTTTGACAGCTGTCATTCTAATTTAGCCATATTTATAGAAGTATAGTAATGTTTATAAATGTGTGCATCGGAATTAAACCTCGCATACTTCCTGCAACAAATCAAGCAATACAAATTGGTGAAATTTTTTATAAACGATAGTAATTTACAAACAGACGACATTGACTGAATTTATGATATATTTGCGTCGGTTTGTTGCTGTGTACTGTATAAAGTGACTTGGTATATCACAAAAATAGAGAGATAGTGATATCCGTACGATGTCTTAAAATTAGAGAAATAGAAAAATTACATGTGATGGTGTTTGATTATATAGTATTTTTTTAGTTACCGTAGCATACGTAAAGTTTGATTTAACTTGAGATCTAAAATGGCTTATACCAATTTATGATCGCAATATACTTTTATATGATTTATTTATTTGATTATTAAATGAAACCACGGCTCTTTTATTTCAATTAAAAAATGTATATATTGGTATTTACAACCAATTAAAGATTTTACATATCTAGACATGTTATATCACAATACATATAGTCGTTTAAGTGCTAATACAGCGTAAGTCAAAATGTTGAGACTTTGTACAAATTGGGAAGAAATTGATCACGTTTTATAAAATAATTTTAAAACTAATTGCTTGTGCATTTAGTTGGTGCAAAATAGATTTCGTTAAAACAATACACGGTAAAAAAACGTTTACTGCAGCGTCAGAAATGTAATATCGTGTTATCATTGGGCTTAATTATTAAGTTGCCAACTTTGATATACGCGGTGTTAGAACTTATGCGGTGATATGTAAAATACTCATATCAAAGATGATAACCATTGGTTATGTAGTTAAGTCAACGCCTGTCGGATGAGCGAGTAGACTACATCATGCGATCGCGTCATGCGAGTCGTCTCAAACAATAAGTTAATATTAAGATTAAAGTTAGACTAGTATAAATAAATAAACAATGATATTTGGGCATTTTTCGACTACTTCGTGTCATAGGTGAAGGTCTTTTTTATTTTGAAGCTGTTTGTCAGGCGTCTAGGTTGTTGAGAAACCTGGGTTTTAGGTTAAGGTACCGGATTTATTACCGGCAATGTTATAAATCCGGATATTATATATACTATTTCGCATTTATTTATAATGTCTACTCTGGTTATTATTTACTATCCAAAACAACTATTTATTATATCTACTCTGGTCATTATATATAATATCTAAAAATTGATTATTATGTCTACTCTGCTATTATGTATACTATCCAAAAATGATTCATTATGTCTACTCTAGTTATTAAATATACTATCTAAAATATATTTATTATGTTTTCTCTGGTATATAGTTATTATATATACTATCTAAAATATACTTATTATGTTTTTTCTGGTTATTATATATACTATTAAACAATTATTGATAATGTCTACTCTGGTTATTATATATCCCGCAATGTATTATTGTGTCTATTTTGGTTATTACATATTCTATC
>JACJUM010003272.1:3187441-3251031 GCA_020976665.1 Heortia vitessoides | reverse complement strand
ATTAGTCCAGTGAAACCATATTAAATATTAAAGTAATAATATTTAGGACGTTTTTTATACTTAGTATTAGCTTATTCTTGTTTTTGTCCGTTCTTATATCTGTAAAATATTTATAAACATTTCTCGAGTTTAAAGTGATATTTCTCAATATCACTTTAAACTCGAAATACTTAAACTTTCACTTGTATTCGTTTATCAATGACAGGCACGAAGACGCTTGTGAGTGTTACTTAAGATTTGAGTACCGTTTTGTAAATACATACGCTATATAATGTAGGTACATTGTGTTGGTGCATTTACTTTTTGTACGGAAACGCTCGCAAGGAGAAGTTCCGAGTTGTTCCGAGCAGATGTTGCAAATTCAAAAGCAAAATAAACTTTAAGTTTAATTTATATGTATAATATCTTTTTTGTATAGTTTTATAATATAATTGAATTGTCATTTATTTTTATCCCTTGTCAAATAAAACGACTTGCTGCTGGATACAAAACAGAGACAATATATTTTTTTTTTGTAACATTGACTATACAGCCTATAGACAATATTTTGTTAACTTAAATTCAACACTCCCACTTAACAAAATAATCAAATATCATCATTACTGTAATCCTAACATATTTAAAAATTTAAAATGTTTAACTGTATTTAACCCTTTGGTAAACAAATCTGCAGGCATATCTGAAGTTGGCAAATATTGTAATTTAATAACATTATTATTTAAATGTTCTCTAAAGAAATGAAAACGGATATCAATGTGTTTGGACCTTTTATGTAGACAATTATTATTGGCCATCTTCTGCGCAGACTGATTGTCGTTAAAGACAGTTATTACATACAAATCATTGGTTATCTCATGCTGCAAGTTTCTTAAATATATGGCTTCTTTAATACAATCTGAAATACCCATATACTCAGCCTCTGAGCTAGACAGAGCTACTGTGGCTTGCTTCCTAGTTTCCCAAGAAACAGCACCATTTGCAAGAGCAAAGAAATAGCCGGTATATGAGCGCCTATCTATTACATTACTTGCCCAGTCAGCATCTACATATGCTTGTAATTTAGAATTACCACTGGCTGTGTATTTTAGAACTAAACTTTTAGTTGTATTTAAATACTTTAAAACTCTTTTGGCATAAGCCCAATGTTCATCACTATAACAGTTGTTAAATTGGCTTAAATAATTAACTGAGAAAACAATGTCTGGCCTGGTAAGTACTGCTAAATACATCATACTACCAATTAATTGTTGGTAGGGCAATTTAGTGTTACAATTTTCACTTTTACCTAGACTCAATTTAGATTCAATGGGTGTGTGTATAGCTTTACAATTTTCAACATTGAATTTCTGTGACAATTTTTCAATGTAGTTTTGTTGATCTAAACTTATTGAACCATTTTCTTTGTCTACACAAACTCTCATACCTAAGCATTGTTTAACACATCCCATGTCTTTTATCTTGAAAATTGAAGACAAATCTCTCTTAACTTTCTCTGTTTCAAATGAACTATTTGAGAAAACGAAAAAATCATCGACATACAGAGCGATAAATATTTTATTATTACCATTGATTTTTGTGTAAAGACAAGGTTCTAACTGACACCTTTTGAAACCTATTGACTCCAAAAAACTATCAACTTTTTGGTACCAAGCTCTAGAAGACTGCTTTAAACCATAGATGGCTTTCTTTAGTTTAAGTACTTTGTTAGTGCCACATTCAATACCTACTGGTATTTTCATATAAACAGTTTCTTTTAAAATGCCATTCAAAAAAGCAGTTTTTACATCTAAATGGGTTACATCGAGCTTCATCTGAGCTGCCAAAGCAAAAAGCAATCTAAGAGATGAATGTCTTAGTACTGGAGAAAAAGTTTCATCAAAATCGATACCAGGTTTTTGAACAAAACCTTTTGCAACTAATCTAGCACGGTATGTAACATTATTGTCACTATCTACTTTGCGTTTGAACACCCATTTACATGGCACAACTGTACTTTTAACAGGTAAGTTTACTACCTCCCAAGCATCATTCTCCTCGAAGGATTTGAGTTCTTCATCAATTGCTAGGGTCCATTGAGCACTCTCTGGTCCATTTAGGGCTTCATGAACTGACAATTCACTATAGTCCACAACACTACAGTCCACTTCGCAATAGTCTACATCACTACACGCACTAACATTAGCAGAACCATACCGTTCTGGTTTTTTACGAACACGAGGCTCCCTTCCAACAACAACGGAATCACTCAGGGTCTTTCCCTGATCCTCTGAAACTAAGGTGTCTGGTGTTTTTGAAGCATCTATAAACTCCTCCATGGAAATGGAATTGCCTGGATGCTGGAAAACTGGAACCTCAACTGCACTATGATGTGACTCCTGTTTTGGATCCACAGACTCATATACACATTCATTAGTGTCTCCCACTGTTTCTGTCATGGACTCTTTTGTCTCTGTCTTAACCACAAATTCTTTATTTGGTTCAGATAAATTGATTGGAATCTCAGATAAGCAATTACTCCCCTCCTCAATCACAACAATATCACGACTCGTAGTTATCTTATTGTTGTTGGGATTGTATACTCTATATCCTTTTATATTGTCAGGATAGCCAACCAAGATGCATTCCATTGCCTTTTTATCCCACTTGAGCCTTTTTTCTTTTGGGATGTGTACCATGACTTTACTGCCAAATATGCGTAAATGACTGACTTCTGGCTTTTCTCCCGTCCACACTTCAAATGGTGTTATGTTGTCTAATCCTGATGCAATCGATCGATTTCTGAGATAAACTGCAGTATTTACTGCTTCTGCCCAAAATCTTTTGGTTAATCCCGCATCAAATAACAAACACTTGGCTTTTTCTACCACAGTTCGGTTAAGCCTTTCACACATTCCATTTTGTTGTGGAGTATATGGGTTAGTTTTCTGGTGCAATATTCCAGCTTCATTTAAATACTTGTCAAACTGCTTATTGCAAAATTCTAACCCATTATCAGTTCTTACAATTTTAATTCTTTTGGCTGTCTGGTTCTCTGCCATATTCTTGAATGTTTTGAATTTATCTAAAGCTTCATCTTTTGTATTGAGAAAATAAACAAAAGCCATTTTACTTTTATCATCCACAAACAACAAAAAGTATTTTGATCCCCCGATTGACCTGGTTTCCATGGGACCACAAATATCAGCGTGCACTATGTCAAGCAAATCTTCACTTCTGTTACCAGTATGTGAGAATGGTAACCGTGCCTGCTTCCCCTCACAGCACACAACACAGTTTGTTTGGTTCACTTGGGGCTTGTCTGTATATGCCATACCTATAACTGCACCATCTCTCATTTTATCAAGAGCAGTGCTATTCAAATGTGCGAATCTGCGATGCCATACACGCCCCGAAACTGGTGTAAACAAACAATCAACTTGTTTCACATTTAATTTGTATACACCATCCACCAAATCTGCTGTCGCTATTAATTGTTTTTGTTTATTATAAATCATGCAGCGATTATCAGTGAAGTTCACTTTATTTCCCTTCTTTATGAGCTGGCTGACCGACAACAAGTTTGTAGCAAGACTGGACACATATAAAACATCTGAAACTGATATATTGTGTTCTTCATTGTTTACTATTGTTGTTAACTGAGTTTCACCACAACAATCCACAGAAATCTTTGACCGGTCAGCAATAACAATTTCGTCAACAAGTGGTTGAGTTGATACATTTTTCAACCAATGTTTCTTTGTTGTCATGTGCATGCTGGCACCTGAGTCAATATACCAGTCCGTAGTATTAAATTTTCCACTGAGAAAAATTGCACTAAAAACGTTTGATTGCTTTTTCTTTTCTCTAAATTTGCATTGATTCTTGTAATGGCCTTGTTGTTTACATTTGTAACATTTTACGTGCGGCTTTGACGTTTCATTTGCACTGACATTAGGTGCGTGTTTTGCGTGATGCCAACCTTTAGAAACAAACGCGCTCTGATGGCTTCCCCCGCTAACTTCACTCGAGTCATCCATGTCAATGAGCTTGGATTTGATTGAATCGGCCGTTATATCAATGCCTGCGTGTTCAAACCTGCGTGTTGTTAACTTAAATTCAACATCCCTTTTCCAAAAAAGAGCCTATTCCATCTTAAAACCATCTGAGCTCGAGAAACATAGAGTAAAGAGTATTTTACATTATAGGACCCCCGCGAGCCTTGCCGGCGCGACCGAAGCTAAACGCGCGGTCGTGGCCGCGGGGTACGCAGGATAATTACGGGCATCGGACCTCTCATCTATGAGAGGCCCGCCCTCTTTTTTTGGTGGCGTTGGAATTGACGTCTGAGTAGTCCAGCAATAAGTTCGTCCGAAAAAAAAATAGGATGAAATTATATTTACGTAGGTACATATATTATAAAATAAATAAATTGGTCAAATTTAAGGTATGTCGTGCCGAAAGATGCGTGGCTGGAGTCCAGTTGTTAGCGACCATTTACGAAGGATGTTAGCCTTATCCTGGCATGCGGGCTCTCCTAGGATGGACCGTGATGATTACCTTGCTTCTCGTGGGACACTAATGTTTAAAACTAAAACCTCAACGAAAAATGACGGTGACGAGGTTCGCAGCCCGTCACGCCATGTCCCATCGATTTGCAAAAGGTGGTCTGCGGAAAGACGCGTTGTTACGTTGAATGTTAGAGGAGGAACGGACAGTAAGATAGAGGAATTATGTGGAATGATGGATTAAAGAAAGCTTGACATTTTATGTGTGAGTGAGACGAAGCGAAAGGGACCACCAAACACCAGAAATACACAGCATTGGTCAGGAATTCCATCAACCGATGGAGGCTGCAAAGACTTAGGTATGTTTCTGTTTGAACGAATAGTAGAATGTATAGAAGAGCTTAAAAGTGTAAGCCCAAGACCTCTGGATTAAGTTTAAAGTGGGACTGCCCTGGCTTTTTGTATTAGGAGTGTATGTTCCTGATATGGGATCTGGAGGATCACGAAATGCCCAAAATGAGAAAGAGGAGTTTTTAGGATGGAGTAAGAGATACTTTGGGGAATGCAAGGCAGAATAAAAGGATAGTAATGTTAGGAGATTTTAATGGTTTAGTTGGAATTAAACGTGAAGGTTATGAGAATGTGATTTGAAAGTATGATGATAGAATCAATGAGAATTGTATTAACGTGTTGGTTGTATGTTTGGAATGGGGTTATTGTGTGACAAACACGTTATTTTGAAGTACGTCATAAGAAGATCCATATGTATACGTGGGAAAGAGAGAATGGAAAAAGGTATGATAGACTTTGTGATAGTAGATGAAAGACTTAAAGGAAAGATATCACGGGGTGAGTATTGATACAGATAACTTTCTTGTAGTTAGTCGTTTGAGTGGTCTGTTTAATCGCTGGCGATATCGCCTCCGACAGCCAACAACTATACTGGAGAGGGTGAAAATGGAAAGATTGCTAGAAGAATAAATAAATGTAAAATATAAGGGTATTTTGAAAGGAAAACTAGAAAGCCTGGAAATGGCCACAAAGGTCCAGTAGAATATGTGTGGAAGGGAATAAAACAGTCTATTGAATTGAATGCGGCAATAAATGTGTGTGGTGTTTCTTAGAGAAGCAATCTTCGACAAGTGAGGAATATATAGTATGAGTACGAATGGCAGCGTGTGAGAAGAAGAAAGAAACGAGGAGGTATGTCACGATCGTAACAAGTAGGCTGATAGTCTCTGCCTACCCTGATACTCCTGCCTACACAGGCGTGATATATGTGTGTATGTTTGGTCAAACCAATTAGGTAGGTATAGTTACCAATTTTGGACGGGAAGAGATATCTTGTGTGCCAAAAGTCGTGGATTCAATACCCACGCAGGACACATAGTGCATCTATTTTTAAATTGTGATGTTGCACCATCTGAAAATATTTTTATAATCACCATATGTATCTTCAATATTTTCTTTTAGGTAAGTCGATATTTTTTTTAATAATAAGTACTTGAGAAATTATAAACGATTTGTAGAGATAGTACCTTCCAATGGTGAAATGAAAGGCTGTTACTTTTCACATGTAAAACATTTTATTTCTGAATAATAAATAAATTTAATTTTGGTGAATCCCTAAAAATATTGTAAAGCAGTAAATTTAAAATTACAGTCATTCTTCGCAAAAGGAATGGTAATGTCAGTTTCTGTCAATGTCAAAGTAAAAAAAAAACATAATACAAAAGTATTAAAGTATGTACATGCAATATTAAACAAAATAAGTGCTAAAAATCGTATAATGTATGCTAAAGTTTATTAATGAACACTATGAAGTTATCTATAATTTTGTAAAGGTTATAATTTTATAACCATTATTGCCAAACGAGGTAAACATGAGTCAGCTGATCTATTATACAACACCCGGCGATATTCTAAAAAGTTTTAATACTAAATAATTAATATAAACTAGAGTTTTGGAGATTGCTAGGGGCTAGACATATTTTTATTATTTCATAGTTATTTGTTCTAAAGTTGTCTGGTAAAATAACGGATTTATTAACCTAATCAGAACCAAATAACTTATACGCTACTAGGCTATAGATAAGGTAAATTACAAACACGTTACTGTAACAGCATAAAAAAGGAACACAAGGCTGCCTCTGCATTCCTTTCATTTTGAAATAAATTTCTTCTCATTCAACTTTTTGTTAGAAGGAGGTTATAATAATGCAGGTTTATTTTCTTAAATCAGGATGATTGATATGGTTGATGATGATGAGGAGATAATGACTATATTTTCTTATAAAGTCTTTTTAGTAATGTACCTAGTATCTATATGTTACTATATAAGTAAATCTAACATATCTTATATCACTACTTAGTATATTCATTATGTAAACATCGTTTTCTTAACTTCTGGCTTAAAACTGTCTCTATTTAAATACATAAGCACATAAGTTATCCTAGCTGGTTGTGTGTGTACACTGAGTGATATTTTTGCATTACAGATGGCCTTATACACAAAACAAGATTTTTCTCCACCAATTTTGTCAAGGAGATGGCTGGCGATCAAATTTAGGCCAAATATGGTAAGAGTGTGTTTCAAGTTTTACTTCTTTACTGCATTTCTATGTGATAACTAAGAAATAGAATAATGGTCAAACACTTTCGTTTTTCAAAATATGTAACTAGTTTATTTATTTAGTTACCAACAGTTCTTGCTCTATTTATGAACTTAATACAAATGCAAAATGCAATGCACACATACAACAGAACGATATCTGGTGAAAAGCAAAATTATAGTAAAAAAATAAAATAAAACTACACAAGATAAAACAGATATTTTACGTTTATTTAGAGGATTTAAATCAGTTCATTTATATTAGTTAGAGGCACTTAAACAACTTGCATTTAAATGTAGGCAAGCACATATAATGTACATCCACACTTCCGCTACACTCTTTATATATTTTGCTAATTAAAGATACGGGAGAGTTAGCCCACATTTTCTGTGGAGCAATGTCATATGGTATCTTGTTGTTGAGAGTTAAATATGTCCCGTAAAGTTTTGTAACATATTTGATATCTCATTATTTAAAAAAATATTTCACTTCTAGAATGTTTGTAACAAAAAGTTTAAGTTAAAGCTTTTACAATGTATAATCAAAATAGTTAAAAATATGTATATATAAAGAGGCACTTGTTTTTTGCTGTACATTAATAACGGAAACATGTAGACACTTGGAATTTTCTCAAAATATACATATATATATTAATATATAAATTTGCACATATTATACATTGATCTGACTTATAAGTAACATAAAGCACTTGTGTTACAAATATAAACCAACATAGGAAATACAAATAGAATACTTAGGTGCATACAAAGAACACCCAGACACAGAACAAATATTAATCATATTTGCTCTGGGTGGGGATCAACCTTTGGCACACAAGATAGGATCACTACTATTTGCGCCATTGGGCCAGTCTAGTTATATATACTAATTTTAAAGATAAATAATTAATTTGAAATAAAACAAATACTTGATGGGGGCTCCCATGCAGCAAACGTAAATATTTATTTCGTTTATTGTTCGATATTAATAATGGCAACAGTTAGACGCTTATGTATAACATAAATATTTAGATTGTAAGTGTTGCAAGTGATCTTGTGGTGCAGCCTAAAAAAAAAGTTATTTTGCCAAACAACGATACGGAACCTTTCGTGCGAGAATCCGATCCGCTTTATTCGAAATAATGAACATGTAAATGTTAGAACAAAATAATTTTCATTCTTTAAAAAATCATTTTTTATATACTTAATCAGCCGTGAGGTATCGGAAGTAGAATAATACCTCTCCCTATACCAGGTGTCGTAAGTTGTGACTAAGGTACCAGAACCGAGAGATTGCGCATTCCATCCGCAACAGTGTAACTCAAATGCTGCGCTCTACGATTGCGAACACGGTTGCCCAGCGAGGCAATTATTTATTGGCAACATTCCCCCTTTTTTGGGTAGGACTATGTCAGTAGTGGACTGCCAATGGCTGATATGATGATGATGTTGATGACTTTATTAAAATTATACATAATTGTTTACTTTTCAGCTGGTGTACAGTCGCCAACACATCATATCTATCTTAGAGAGCGGGCTTCTCTTCCGCGAGGACAGTATCGAGGTGGAACAAGAGGCGCCTTCCCCTGAGGAGGTGTGGAATGCGGCGGGTGGGGGCAAAGGGGGATGGCTGACGCGTGGAGAAGGATTGGTGTCGTTGCTCGCTGTGTCGCTATGTGTGGCTGCTTTTCCTCCTAGGAGGTGAGTGAATTGAGAGTACTTGTCTTTTAAGCTTTTCGGAAATAAAGATGTATCCAGCACTGTTAGTGTCCAATGAATATTTTTATTGTCATGGCTCTCGTTCTCTTAGTTCAAAAGTTGTCCGGTCTACATCTTTTTAGGTCTACCTCATATCAGATCTACCTCATGTCATGTCAACCTCAGGTAAGGTCTGCCTCATGTCAGGTCTACCTCATGTCAGGTTTACCTCAAAGTTAGGTCTACCTCAAGTCAGGTTTACCTCATGTCAGGTTTACTTCAAAGTAAGGTCTACCTCGAGTCAGGTCTACCGCATGTAAATGCGTCAGGTCTGCCGTTGGGGTAGTGTTTAATCGTGATGAAAGTATAAAGTTCAAATTACAAGGTATACGTTACTGATATCTTTGTGATTTTCGAGTGTCTATAGGCTTTTGTGACACTTATTATGCTGCAGACTGTATCCTTGTTAGTCGACTTGGTCTAATAAGAAGAAAGGCTCATTCGACTATTTATGTATAGACACGATTGTTGGTGTCTGTAGAAATTGGTACATGAGGTAGACCTAGTACAAAAGGTCGTCTGCATTGGTACCTCACTCTCACCTGTTTCTACCGCCAAATAGCTGTGTTCGCACTGCTGTGGTCTGATCTGAAGGGTGAGAGAGGCAGTGAATATACTGGGTAATGTGGCATAATATCCTCAAGTCACAAGGTTGGCAATGCATTAGTGATATTACGATAGGCTGCGGTGACGCTTACTATCACGGGAACTGTATGCTTGTTTGTTGACCTGGTCTTATAAATAAAATATGTTTTCGTCTTTAATTCCAGCCTACAAAGGTCCAGCCTGTTAAACCTAGGAGCTTACTTGTCGATACCAGTCGCCATTCGGGCGTCACACCGCATTATGGCTCGCGGTGCCCTGGGCGAGCTCCTCGTGGCGATGAGGGAGTATTTGGCACTTGCCAGGCGAGCCGCCGCTTGCCTGAAGGAGTACGCCGCACTGCACGCCCAACTGTAAGAATACGATTTGATAAACTAATTTCAAATATAACAATTTACCTCACGGGATGGGGATAGCTATATTTGGTCCCCATAACCTCACGGGAAGAGGACAGCTATATTTGGTCCCCATAACCTTACAGGAAGAGGACAGCTATATTTGGTCCCCATAACCTCACAGGAAGAGGACAGCTATATTTGGTCCCCATAACCTCACAGGAAGAGGACAGCTATATTTGGTCCCCATAACCTCACGGGAAGAGGACAGCTATATTTGGTCCCCATAACTTCCCTACAGCTATATTTTTGTCCCCATAACCTAACAGGAAGAGGACAGCTATATTTGGTCCCCATAACCTCACAGGAAGAGGACAGCTATATTAAGTCCCCATAACCTCACGGGTAACTGAGCGCGACTGCGTCCGGGTGGAATAGTTACTTTGGGAGGTATAGCTTTCCTCGATGAATGAACCATCCAACATTGAAAGATTTTTTCAAATCAGACCAGCGGTTCCTGAAATTGGCGCGTTTAAAACAGACAAACTCTTTAGCTAATATTAGTATAGATAAAGGAAGAGTCTTCATCCTCCTTGCAGAGGGTCAGTGTCCTCCGTGATAGAGTCGACTCGCACGCTCCTGTGTCGGCAACAGAGCGAGCTGGCTCTGGTGATGTCGCGCGCGTCATCCGCGCTGCTAGGCAACACGCCCTGGCTCCGCGCCGACGTTGCATGGGACGCGGTTGAAAGAGAACCTGCTGGTAACTTGCTCGTGAGTACATATTACAAACTTCAGTTTTTGTTCCTGTCTTAGTCTCCAGGCTCGGTGGCGCAGATGGTAGTGATCATAACTTATGCGCCAAGGGTCGTGGGTTCGATTTCCACCCAGATCAAATATTATATGATGATATTCGTGTTAGTTCTGTCTGAATATATGTATTTAAGTAATTGTTGTTTCTCTGTTTGATTTCTCTGTTGTCTGGCGTCCGTAACACAAGTGTTTTAAGCCACTCCATGGAGTCAGGTATCAATGTATGAGATGTTGTGAGAATTTAAAAAAAGAAATATCATCATGTCATTCTGTGTGTCCTATCTGACAGTATATTTATTTATAATTATAAATTTTGTATTTATTTTTTTATTAGTTTAGCCATAAATTATAGTTACGTTTAAAATTGACCCACTCTTTTAAATGGCGGACCATTTGTCCCAGAGTGAGAATATATAGCGATAAATCGGATCTTCGAGGTCACTTTGAGACTAAAAAGCACAAAATCTAATTTCTTAATTAGATTCTGGGAGAGCAGAGTCCACTATAAGCCATGGTGTACCGGCAGACTAGAATAGTACCCCCCACCCCTGTGCAACGTGTCGTAAGAGGTGACTAAGGTCCTAGAACCGACAGATGACGGTATATCCATCCACAGCAGTACACAGGGACTCCCCCCCCATAGGCAACAGTATTCCCGTCGCAAAACCTGCGCTCTGCGATTCCCAACACGCTTGTCCAGCGTGGCAATTATGGGCAAAATTCCCCTTTTCTTGGGGAGGTCTTGGAGCAGTGGACTTCCAATGGCTGATATGATGATGATGAAGTAACTAAAACAAAAATAATTTATGGAAATAGCATGTGAACTGAAATTATTGATAACTATATATACTACCGTGTAGTTCTCCTTCCTTAGAACTCCTTTTCCCTTAGACCAGGTCGAAAAACAAGCATACAGTCCAGTCTTACTAAGCGTCACTACAGCCTATAGACGGTCGTAATATCACAAGGATATCACTAACGCGTTGCCAACTTTGTGACTTGAGCATATTATGCCACATTACCCAGTAATTTCATCGCCTTTCTCACCTTTCAAACCGGAACAGCAATGCGAACACTGCTATTTTGCGGTAGAAATAGATGAGAGTGAGGTTCCAATGCTTTTGTGGTCTACCTCTACATACTAGTAAATAGTGGTTTTTCAGTGTTGTTTGTTGAAAACGTACTAAAATATCAATCCCATCTACATATTTCTATTTTAGGTGGTAATCACTAACTTTTTGTGAATATAATGTGACCCTGAATAGAGATATTAAAGAAGGGCCAGGTCAGAAGTACCAAGAATAAACAAACGTGTATGAAAGGATTAACGCGAGTAAGAGAAGCGAGGGAGGTTTGCCAAGATCCTAGCAAGATCCATAGTCTCTGCCTACCCGATAGGACACAGGCGTGATGTATGTACGTGTATGTAATGTGATCTATATATCTTGCTCCGAAGGGGTGTGGCTTTCTATTAGGGAATTTCTGAAATCGTTTCGGTTTTGAACCTATTTATTCCAAGCAATAATATAATTTTTTTTTATTGTAGTATTGGTTTCTAGATTGCTACACATTAATTTAAACATTAGTGAAATATATATATGCGTGTGTTTGTGTATGTGATATCATCATATCAGACGTAGGAAGTTCACTGCTGGAAGGCCTTCTCAAGAAATGAGGATTTTCGCCCATATTTGCCGCGCTGGCCAAGCGTGTTGTCAATCGCAATGTGCAGCTTTCGAACGTGGATGCTGCTGCCCATCCCCGTCCTGAGCTATTGAATTACACTGTTCTGGATTGATATCTACTATCTGTCGATTCTGGTACCTTAGTCGCTTTTATGATACCTGGTACAGGGACAGGTACTATTCCACTCACGGTACCTCACGGCTTAGTGTGTGATATATAATATAATAATTTACTTGATAACGCCAATAATATGCTGTGTGGTGCCAGCAGAGTTGAATTGTCCCTGCCTCTGTATCAGGCAACTGAGGTACTATACATATATATTGTAGCTTATATCTATCTATTTATATAGATATATAGAAAGAAGCGTCACATTTTCTTAGCATCAATAAAACACCGTTCTCGGTTGCTTCAGAAAATCCACCACGCCTTCCTAGTCGTCCAATCGACGCTGCTCAAGCACATAGCGATGGTGCACTTCGTGCCGCCCCCGCGCGCGCGCCGCCTTTACAAACACCACAACGAGCGAGTCCACTGGCTGCACTCCGAGCTGCTGGTGCACCTGCGCGACGAGTTCCGGCAGAACTACGACAGCCTTGAACGTATGTACCGACTCCTCAGAAGCATAGGCAGCGGCGACGGCGGGACCACCAAGAAGCCTGGCGCCGCGATGCTAGATAGCTGGGTATACAGCGACATTCACAACGGAGTGGCCCGAACGTGCTTGGAACTCAAGCTGGCCGGTAACAAATGCAACGCGTTAGACGTCTTCCTCGACTCCTGCGCTTTAAACGGCCAGCAGATCGATCTAGACGTTCTGAATAGAGATATAGACGAGTTGATAGATGGTATCACCAAGTGTTTGACGTCAGTCCAGAACTCTCAGATCCGACTAAAGAAGCTAAAGAGTAGAGTCGGAGAGGAGAAAGAGAATGAGGTCGAGAAAAAGAGGCAGAGTGACGACGAAGGTTTAATCAAAATTGAGGATAGAGAGCCGGAGGTCAAAGATGAAGTATTTTACTTCGTTAAAACGGAAGATGACGCGGTAGCCCAGCCCGCCGGCGACGTCGATGTGACCACGGGACCAGGGAAGAAGGAAAGGGAGACCACTAAAGTTGTATTGAGCGAGTTGAAACGGAAGCTGGGGAAGAGGGAGGACGTGATGAGGGAGAGGGAGAGGCAGGCTCTAGTCAAAACAATGCCGGAACTGAAAGACCGGGTGCCCGAGTTCCCCAGGCAGATAAAGCTCGAAGACTTCATCGAACGTAAAGGTTATATTACCAAATTAGATAAACGTGTTCCTAAACGGAGGCTGTTAAGAAGTCCCAAGATAAATAAAATTAGGAGGAATAGGAAATTACGTTTAGAAATCCAAACGTATATTGATGAAGGCGAAATAAGACAACCTTTTTTTGAAGCGAATGCGAAATTAAATTTTAAAAGTAAACTGGTGACCGTAGATAGCATAAATAAAAGGGTTGTAATTACGAGATGGTGTAAGCGTGTGCCTTCAGCACAAAAGGTTAGCGATTTGTATTCGAGCGGTATGTCCGAAGGTCTGAGCGACGTAGAAGCAAGTACATCCAACAAGACAGTCAACCAAGCCTTCAACGGCCATGAGAAAAACTGTCACGATGCAAGAAATTACAAATTCACAAAAGAAGACTTGGAATTATCGTCTTCCTCCTCCGAAAGCGACTTTGAGTTGTACAAAGAAAAACAGATAGCGTTGCTTAAAGATATAAGGAGGCATAGAGCGTTTCGAAAGAAGGACTATCCGGACAAACGAGCGTCCATAGACAAGGAGGACGAGAGCTTGCGGCCCATAGAGTACAGTTTCGGCACGGGGATGGCGATGGCTTCAGTGTTACAGATTAACAGTAACGCGAAAATGCCTAATTTGTCGCAAGAAGAGGTGTTTATTGGGGACGGGGAGGTGTCGAATGATAGTGGCAATGATGATGAGGCATAGATAACCAAGATCTCAAGTAAATAATAATTTACATATCATCACACATTGACTCCGTGATAAGTATCTTAAAGTAATTGTATAGCGGACATCGGAAAACAAGAGATATTTTTACACCCAGAGACAGAGAAAACACAAATGTTCATGAATGTTTGTTCTAGGTGGGGTTCAAACCCACAAACAACCTTTGGCGCATTAGATGTTAGTATGTAAATGTCATCTTGTAAATGATTGTATGATTTAAAAGACGAAGAAGAAATTCAATTGACAAATGTTTTTCAGCGACTGAAAGCTGAAGTGATACTTTAGAATGAAAAGTGAAATTACTAGGAATATATTAAATATTGATAACTTTTTAATGATTACTCATTTGATTTTTTCTATATATGAATGCTCAAATGTAAGATCATGCAGCAAGGCAATGTGATAGACGAATGGGTTATTTTTGTAGAAAAAAAGAACAAAATAGACAAGGTGTCATGCAGGTCTTAAATAACTACTTTTCAATGTCTTTAAACATGTTTTACTACATTTTTATGTTCGACGCTTCATTAACGTTACGGTTTTAAAACTATCAAAATGTCTGATAGAGTGAAATGAAAAAATAAGTTTATTATATATCTGCATTTAAAATTGATTCAACTTATAATTAAATTCAGCAATACCTAAAATTGGTTCATCTGTTTGTAACGTCACAATTGAAGGATTTTACACTAAATGCAAATATATATATAGGTCACTTATAACAAAAAGAAACATTTCTTTGTCCGTCCGTCAGTTTGTTTGCGAATAACTAGTTAGGCAGATTTTGACCGAAGTGTCAGACTGGAGCTAGTATGTTTTTTAGCTAGCTAGTGTTTTATGTACTTGCATTTAAAACATTAAAAATATATAAAAAGCAAATGTCATTTGTATTTGTGATAATTTAATTATAGAAACCATTATATTCCTTTTCTTTTACTTTGATTAGGACCCGCGACTTAATCTTATTTTAATACAATTTTAAACTGACATCTGTAGTACTAATGAAACCAAACACATCGTTTTAATTGATTGATATATCTTAATGATTTAAGCTATTATTGTTTATTTGAATCGTCTAGTCTATATTTTTTTACTTTATCTAGAAAAATATGTTCTGGAACTTCAATATGATTTGTGTAAATAAAATTGGCATTCGTACAAGTTAAATTGTTTGATTTAAAGGCCGCTTATTCCAGCTAAAGTAGGCAGCTGAGTGCCGTGAGGTACCGGCAGAGTAGAATAATACCTCCCTAATAATAATATCGGAAGAACCTACTGCTGGACTACTCGTCTGAGTATTATGTTCACTATATTCGTCCTATGCACTATGTTCATCACCAGCACTATGTTCGTCCGAAAAAAATCTTTGTAATATGTATATACTTAGTGGGCAGGGTACGTGGTTCGCAGAACCGATGACCGATGGAGTCGTAAGGTTTTGGAATGGAGACCACGTGCCGGCAAGCGCAGCGTAGGGCGTCCACCCGCAAGATGGACAGTCGATCTGACTAAAACTGCAGGATCGCGCTGGACACAGGCCGCATACAACCGGTCCTATTGGAGATTACTTGGGGAGGCCTTTGTCCAGCAAGGCTCATATGATATTCTACACCACCATATTATTTATTTTCTGTTACGTCTAATGGTTGACTTTTTTGTGAGAGTATGCCAGCTGACATTAAGTCCGCCATGTGTAAATTCGGTGCAATAAAGTTTTATAAAGAAATACATAAAATACTTCGTGCATACATTTACTAGAGGTAGACATCTTACAATGGCCAGCAACACAAGTGATATCATTGTGATGACACGAGTGTTTATTTGCTGACTTCATAATACATATATATATAAACTATAACGCTTATTATATACAATAACAGTTAGTTAACATGTTGTTTATTTTATATATAAACTAAAATACATTTTGATACTTAGGTACCTAAACTACTAGGTCTAGCCTGTTCTTATAGACACCTTATATGTATATATATATTATATGCTACATCTCATACTACCTCGTATTTTAAATATGTTTTCGACACATTTTCCATGCAAAGGTCGCCTGGAAGAAATCGCTTTATGCGACAAGGCCGCCATTTCTACTTCACTATGTATTACATCCTAATTAAGTATATCGTTTGTAAACTTAGGAGTACAATAATTTACGGGCAGTGAGCTTTAGGATCATGATAGGGGGAAGGTGTATCGTCTTGCAAGAACTTTCGGACAATACGGCAGGTGTTAAGAATTGCCGCTTTCTGCATAGTGATGTAAATGCTTTCTGGTAAGTCGAGGGTTCGCAAGGCATCAAGTAGGTGCTTAGGAATGACACCAGTGCTTGAAAGCACCAGCGGTATAATGTACACTTTATTCGTATTTCATATTTTAACTATTTCTTCCTTTAGTTCTGTGTATTTATGTATTTTTTCTGTGATTATTTTATGCAGGTTGTGAGTGTTTAGGCAAGCTATGTCTATAAGATATACTGTATCATATCATATCAACTAGAGTAATGTCTGGTCTATTGTTATGTACAGTTCGGTCAGTCAGAATGGCTCTATCATAATACATCTTAAAGCTAGCGGTTTCCAGTATTGGTTCTGGGCCATATTGGAAGTATGGTAAGGGTTTAGCAGTAACGAGTTTACATTTGATAGCCAATTTTTGATGAGTTATGTTACAGATTTAGTTATGGCGGTGAGTATAGTCCGTTTGGGTGAGGATGGGGCAAGCGCTTGTTATGTGTTGGATAGTTTCGGATTGTCTATTACATTTTCTACATTTGTTAGTGGTGAGTTTTGGGTCTTTAAGGATGTATTTATTATTATTATTATTATTATTATTATTATTATTATTATTATTATTATGGTCGTTGAGCGAAGAGTGGCTCCTAAGGGTAAAATCTGGAATAGACTAAAACGAGTGTGATGAAGCACATAATACTTCCCGATAGTATAACTTATAAATGCCTTCCCTCAGTCGCTCTCTCACTCCCCCTCCGGCAGCACTAGAATAGTCGTCTGAGTAGCCCTGGGCTTCTCCAAAAACAAAAATAAAAAGCCCTCCGTGCTCGCCGGCGAATGCGTGCAGTCCTTGACCCTCGAGCGATAATAGCTCACTCTCACCCCAGTCTTTCTTCCTCATTTGTAAACAACTTAACTGACCCCGCGGTGACCACCTAAGCCGAAGTCAAGCTTCAAAAGCGCCCTCGAGGGATCGCTCGTTCCGCTCGGATCCCGCGAGCCCTGGAGGGGAGACTGCACTATGTGCTCACGCCGCCGTGGAGTACCCCCAAGGCTATCAGCCACATGGCCGCTTTTCAATGAGCGTCCTCGACCCCTCCCCTGATTTTTCAAGTTCTCTGAAAAGAAAAGTCACTCACAAAGAGGCTATAGATGAGGAGTCTCGCTCATATCTCGCTACACCGCTGAGAGATATGGTCTGATTATATCGTCAGACTCAAAGAGAATACTTACAAAATTTTATAAAACACCCTAATGTCGAAACGTGCAGTTTTACTATTCCAAAATCCAAAATAAAAACTAGAATAAAATAATAATTTGATGTAGGTATGTATTAAGCCGTGCTGTGGAGTACCTGCGAAGTAAGAGGCGAATGAGCTACCGGAGCCGACAGATGGTATATCCATATCATCATACCAGCCACTGGAAGTTTACTGATGGACATAGGCTTCCCCAAGAAAGGGGAAACCCCTGTCGTGAGGTACCGGCAGGGTAGAATAGTACCTTGCCCTGTACCAGTTGTCGTATGCGGCGACTAAGGAACCAGAACCGACAGATGGCGGTATATACATTCAAAACATTACAGCTCAAATGTATAGGACGGGGATAGCCAGCAGCATCCCTGTCGCGAAAGCTGCTCTCTGCGATTGCCAACACGCTTGCCCAGCGCGGCAATTATGGGCAACATTCCCCCTATCTTAGGGAGGCCTAGGTATGTCCAGCAGTGGACTTTCAATTGCTGGTATGATGATACTAGACCCAAATATGCACAATATATTCTTATATAAACACGCAACACGTTTGTAACTGTAGGAATAAATTATGGTAATTAGCTGTTTCGTTTATTACAAGTATTGTAAGGTCTCTTCAGTTACAGCTAAAGGTGAAACCCACTACCAAGGTAATGCTGGTGTTGCTAAAATTAATAAGACATCGTGTCCGAATCTTGTTTGTTGGTACATGAGTACAATAATATGTTGTACTCGCCGTCGTTCACGGCTACGCTTGCCATAACGCAAGTTATTTATTTAATATTGGATTGCCAACATAAGTAACAGTAAATTGTGAACGTTAATTGTGTTTTCAAAGGACATCTACTAACTGTTCTTACAAGAACAGACAATCACATCATGCATCATTAGGAATATTAAAAAAAAGCTTTAGATATGTTATTTAATCATCTTATAAGAATATTCTGAAACTGTTTACTTTTTAATCTAATAGAATGCTGGTTTCTTTGCTCATCACGAAGTTTAGATTAACAAAAAAGGGCAAAAGGGGGTAATTTTTTCCATTTCCTTTTTATGACCTGGGATAATCGTTCACGGCTACGCTTGCGTTATAGTTACAGAGGTAGGAAAGAGTTTGGAGTTGGCAGTACCTCCTCGGTAGGTACCTATAGCAGACATAAAACATTTTTAGGTGGATATTATTTTAGATAGGTATTTAAGAATTTTTTAGGCACTCCGCTATATCCCTACGTGGGTAAAATAAAAAATGTTGTCGTAATTGAATAACACTTCAGTATTTTAGCCGTTTTTTCCGTTTAAAACGGTTTGTTATTACATCGGCCTTACACATACAGTAGTGATCGTATCTTATGCGTTAAGTGTGGTTATGATCCCCACCGAGGACAAACATTTATATTATAATAAATGTGTTTGTTGTGTGTCTAGGTGTTAACATATGTGTTGAAGTTTTATATTTGTGATTCCTCTGTTGTGATGTCCGTAACTTAATTCGCAGTCAGGTCTATATATGAGATGTGATATGAATATTATATTTAGTCAAATGCAAAATTCCATAGAAATCTATAGCTCGATAAGCACATAACTTACTTAATCACCTTATAGGAATATTTTGTAACTGTTCATTTATTAAACTACAATAATGCTTTCTCTGCCCATCTAGAAGAAATAATTAACAAAAAATAAATAAAAGGTGGTACATTTTTCCCTTTTCGTTGAATGACCTTGGATAATCGTTTAGGATCAATCTTTTAGGGGATACTGGGCGGTATACCGCATTATATATAGCAAGCGTTACCGTAGCCTGTAGATAGCCGCGTTGCCAAGATGTATGTGGGCTACAAAGTTAGTTTTGCCTTATGTATTTATTTTTGGAAACCTCAACTCTCTCCTCCCGACTCGACAAAACAGGTCCGCAAACCAGGTCACTGAGCCCTTCAAAATAAGTAACGTTATTCGTATTATCCAAAACACATGCTTGCTTGATCCCAAAACAACACACGAATGCATAATATCTTGATGGACAGACAGACGCGTTTAGTACTAGATATAATTTGATTATTCCACGCATTAAAATATCGGAACAATTAGTGACTATTGGATCTCGTTATCAATGAAGTGTATGTGGAATAGTTCGCGCAGTGTATTGACCGGAGATGGACGTGCCACGCGCTGTGTGAGTAAATGACTTTGTTTATCGATTCCGGGGTCATCAGTCAAAGTTCATACGTACACATGTAACTGAATTTAACCTTGTAAGGTTAGCTAACCTTAACATTAAATTTTCATTTCGATAATATTGGACTAGGATATTCGCAACTCTCTGAGGTCGAAGTGGTTAGTTCGCTCGGATCGTCTTATGGTTAAAAGTGCCGCGTTTTTACACTTCGAGCGAGGTTCGTTTCAGGCGAAACTAAGAACACTGTAACAAAAATTATAAAAATTATACGTAAAAGGGTTTTATCTATACATTTAAATAAGATAGGAGTGTCTGTTTGTAATATTAAAATACGCGCCACATGCTACACTATGTATATGAATGTATATGCGGTACATATACTAAAATCTACTGTGTCTGTTTTTTCCGGCTGATCTCTGGAATGGCTGGACCGATTTGGGCGGGACTTTCACTGGTAGATAGTTTACGTAATATGTAGTAACTTAAGGTATATTACATCACGCTACGTCCGAAAGGACGTACCGTACGTACCGTAACGTGCGTTGCGTGGATGTTTGTAGTTCGATAAAAAATATGTCGCCGAAATTCACAATTCAACGCGTACAAAGGCGCGGGCACAGCTAGTGTATTAATATAATCGTTGGAATACATTGCGACGTCTGAGTACCTATCTAATGAAAGGTACATTATTTTCTTGCAAGCGCTTCAGCCTTACCTAGGTGAACTATTAGACAAAGTTATGTGATGGACTTAAATTGATATATAAAAGGAATAGCTGACTAAAATATCTTGCAGGACCCAAACTGTAAGGGTTAGAAACTTAACATTTTGCACAGGAGTACCTTTTCTAACGTAGGAGTGCACTACGAAATAATTTTTAATAATTCACCCCCTAAAGGAGTGAAACGGGGTTGCAAAATAAGTATGATACTTTGTTTTTTTAATCATACATTAACACTTTCCCTGCCAGCAAATCTTCTTTCCGTCGAAGCCACGTCGGTCAGTGCTGCTCGACAACTAGACCTTTCATTTAGGCCACACCGGTCATAGATGACTGCGACTTTAGTGTCTTCAATACACTCTTACAGGCTGCAGGGCAGTGCTATCAAACTAATTCGTATACTCGTTGACCCGCATGGCCCTCCAATTGTTCTTATTTGAATTGGTTTAAAAAAAACTTGAGTGACTTGGAAAAAAGGAACAATTAGTAAAGAGCGAAACTTTTATTGATTAAAAACTTTTAATAACTATTTTAAAGGGATCTGATAATAATCAATACACAAAATAAGTCTTAAATATTAACATTGTCATCATCAAAGCAAAACGACTAGAGCTGGATAAAAGTCTAACCAAGAAAGCGGGAATTTATCCATAATAGGCTATGCCACTTTTTAAAAAATATATTTTAAAATGTTCGCATCGATTTGATAGTCAACTGGTATTTATATTTTCTGGAAGTAATTTCGCTTTATACAAAGAAAAAAGGTTAAACTTCACACACTAAATATTCGCGCCAAAACGACAGCCGCCATTATTATGACGTCGATATGAACAGAAACGAATAAATGTCAATCGTACGAGTGCAGTGCATTGACCTTTATATATATTTTTTAACTTAATACATAATGAGCTTCCATTTAACATATAATTATATATTAATTATTATTATTATTATAGTGCCAAATTGTAACAACAATACATTGAAGACTCAAGAAAAGTTATTTATCAGACGACATTAATATCACAAATGTTTGAATAGAGTAGGATAGAAGTATGGCAGCCGGCGTTTTCGTTCACATGATATACAGATAATAAATATTATTTTGGAAATTATAAATAATCCGCATATTTATATAATAAAATAGTGTTTTACTTGTATTTCTTATGGTAAAAAGTATATAAATATAAACTTTCATAATTTAATGTTAATAGATGAATTAATTGAAAATATTGCTGCGCTGGGCACGCGTGTCGGCAATCGCAGAGCGCAGCTTTCGCGACGGGAATACTGCTTATTAGGAATTATTCCTACCCTATGCATTTGAGCTACACTGTCTCAGATGGATATACCGCCGTCTGTCCTTAGTCGCCTGTTACGACACCTGGTACGGAAATAGTTGCTAGAGAAGATAAAAGCATTGCTATATAAAATAAAAGCATTTACCATGGCAACATTCAAAATCAGATCAAATTCATTTTAAGGATTTCCGTAATGGTGTCTGGTATGCTGCCATCTGATCAGATAAATCTACAGCTCTATTTTTGACTTATTATAATCAAAAACAATAACTGGTTTCATTGTGGTTTTGTTGTGTTGGCTAATAGAAAAAAACGTGTTTAATCTTTCTTGGAGAGTAAAACTAAAACATTACGGTGGTCTTTGTACCTTAAAGCAGATATTCCATCTTCACTTAATCTCGCTATAATAATAATAAATTCTATAACATGTTATACATTGACCTGATTCCGTGGTAAGTCGCTTAAGGCACTTGTGTTACGGGCGCTACACAACAGAGGAATCACAAATCTTCTTCATCATCATCATATCTGCCATAAGACGTCCACTGGTGGACATAGGCATCCCCAAGTAATCTCCATTAGGACCGGTTGTCTACGGCCTGTGTCCAGCGCGATCCTTCGGTTTTAGTCAGATCGTCTGTCCATCTTGCGGGTGGACGCCCTACGCTGCGCTTGCCGGCACGTGGTCTCCATCCCAGAACCTTACGACTCCATCCTTACACAGTAATAATGAATTTAAATAACGAGAAATTAGGCAAGCGGGTTTGCAATCGGCAATCGTGGGGCGCAGCTTCCTCGACGGGAATGCTGCTGCCCATTGCGCCCTGTGCGTTTGAGCTACACTGGTTCTAGTACCTTAGTCGCCTCTTACGATGCCTGGTACAGGGGGAGGTACTATTCTACTCTGCTGGTACCTCACCGACGCTGCTAGTATTTTTATAAATATGTATATACTTCAAATATGACACTCGAATCACTGTGAATGTGTCAGAAATGTGAATCAACTATTTCCTAAGCGTTTTGTTTATTTGCATTGCAAATTTAGATACCTACATGTTCATCACAAGTTTTTCGCGATGGTTAGTTAGTAGGTAGTTTTCGCTAGATTTGAGAACAGGGAGGTCTTCCGCGGAGTTCGATGTTTGAGTGAGCCACTGCACAGACAGTTGTGTGTCGTATTTTTGACTTGTTTGTAATTGAATCGGTCATTTCAAAAACCTCATAAGTCACAGAATTAAAAAAAAACTGTTTCATACACAAACAAATCAGTTTTAAAGGACCTTTTTTGTTTAGTTTGGTATTAGAGTGATACGAAATCAAAAGCGTATAACCTTTACAGTTTATTAATATAAATAATGAAAAAAATTGCAATCCAGTTCTTGACTTATGTTGTTTTAGCGAGGAATAGGTTTAGTGGCATATAATTTAACTAAAACAATCGTAGTAATCATATTTTTTATTGCTTACAATTAAGAATTTCACTTAACAATAACCTTATTAACATTTTATATACATTAATTTGTCATGTTTTAATATCTTTATGGTACATAGTCAAATTCTCCATCATTCTCATCTGGATAATTTTCAACATTTGCAGTTGGACAGCTAAAAATGTTTTTATAAAATGGCATATGCTCTTCCAGAATGCTATCTTGAACTTGTTTTTAATCGTCTATTTTTTTATTGATGGCCACTTTCAAATCATATGCTTTGGTTGATGGAAGTGAAACAGAACTTGTGATTTTTTTTATTCACGAGAACGAATGTTTAATCAATTTATTAATATATTCCTCAGCTATGATAGTTCCTTTTATATCTGAATCAATTCATGAAATGACTGATTCAATTATGATTAATACTGAAAAAATAATGTGTTCACTTACTTACCGACTTTAGTATGATCTTTAACCTAGTTACACGGTGGATATGAAGTAGAAGTGGACAAGAAGAAGTATATGATATTTATACAAAATATTACTCAGTTGATTTTTTCATTAGACAAAGAAATTCAATCCAAACATACCTACGCTCGATCCCATGCAACGGACATCCGGCTTAGTCAATTTTAAAAGTTAAATATTTAGAATTTATATACGTATATTTGGGAAGGTCTATGACCAGCAGTGGACTTACAATGACTGGTATGATGTTAAGAAGTTAAATATATGATAAAGTTAATAAATGATGGAAGTTACAAAAAAAATATGATTTCAATTTTGATATGAGGAAAATTTTATTTAAAATATTATAATTACAAGCCCTTTATGTTATTAGCTATATATTACTAGATTATATATTATGTATATAGTGTAGTTAATACATACGGAAATCTCTCAGTCAGGATGATTTCCTTCGAGTGCGTACTATGAACATATCCAAGGTAGTTAATCGGAAAATTAAATATACTATAATTGATGCTGTCGTAATAATAATAATATAGGTACCTACTCTTTATTGTATACAGAAAATTATATAAAGAAAAACTATTGGTTTTGATTTCTTTAAAAAAATACGAAACCAAAATGATTTCAACCATTTTTACATGTTACTGGCCGGTTTTAAAAATGCCGTGGTGTTTACAACTGCACGTTCTAAATTCGTTTGATGCTCGTTTTTATAGAAAACTTTTTAACCTACATTTTTAGTGCGAAGTTCCAAAAGATAATATCGGTTTTCATAACTTTTAGTCAATATTTATGAATTTATTTCATATTCTTAATTGTCAAAGCTTCATTTCTTGCTGTTTAGCTGTCTCAATAATGTTAGAGAAAGTGGTAATAGCTACCAAAATTATTGCGCTGCTCGAAGAGGGTTGCAGCCAATGCTTCGTGGCTCAGAGGCTGTGTGAGCTCGAGGCCTGGCAGCGGTATCAAGACACTGGTTCCGTCGAGAGAAGGCCTCTGGGAAGAGCTCTGGAAGAAAACCATGTACCCAACCACGGGTTGATCGTTTTCTTGTGAGTCGCGCATTGAAAAATCGCAAGTCTTCGTATGTGGACCTTAAGAACAACCTCGAAGAAGTAAGAAATGTGCATATTAGTCCATAGACCGTCAGGAGGAGGCTTCTCAATATTTATGGACGACAACGCTCGCGCCCATCGGTCTGGCGATGTGGAAGCGTATGTGCGAGAGGTCGGCATTCTTCGTTTGGGTTGGCCAGCTCGAAGTCCTGACCTTAACCCTATAGAGCATGTCTGGGACGTTCTGAAACGACGCGTGAGATCAGTACAACTGGCTCCGCAGACCATCAGAGAGCTGACGAATGTGATTAACGTGGAGTGGGAACGTATTCCGCAAGCAAGTATCCGGGATATCCTCCCTAGCATACATAGACGAATTCAAGCTGTGATTTCAGCTAGAGGGGGTCACACTCGGTACTAAACATTTATCTGCTTTTACTTTATTAAAGAAAAACGAACAAAAATCTTTGTTAACTTTTACTTCACGAGAATATGCACTACTAGCGAGCATACACTACTAGTGAACTTTAGCATTAAAACCCATAAATTTTATCTAAATTTTACAACAATACTGACGAAAACGATTATTTGCTTATTAATTTACATATTTGTGAAAGTAAAACTACCTATGGTAAAATCAAATCCATCAAAATCCCAATACCAATATATAATACATACAATACCAATATATCAAAAAACCAATGGTAACATTTGAAATGGTTCATTGCTTAGGTGCCCGTTTTTTTGCAAATGAGTGTTTAATACAATTGGCGGCCTTATCGCTCAGGGTGATCGTATCATCGCATTCCGTAGTGAATTTTGTTTCTTTTTCTTAGTTTTATCATCATATCAGCTATTAGGAGTCCACTGCTGGACATAGGCCTCCCCGAGAACCGGGGAATTTTGCCTATAATTTCCGCGCTGGGCAAGCGTGTTTGCAATTGCAGAGCGCTGCTTTCCTGACGGAGATGCTGCTGCCCATCCACGCCCTATGCTTTGAGCTTCACTGTTTTTGATGGATATACCGCCATCTGTTAGTACCGATACCTCAGTCGCCTTGTACGACACCTAGTAAAGGGGAAGGTCACCTCCTCCTCTCCCTATCCTTTAACATATCAGCCCTAGGACTGTTGGATATAGGCCTAAGTGGTTTCCAATAAAACCGGTTGTATGCAGCCTGAATCTAGCTGAATCCTATAGTTCTAATCTAACTGGTGGAATGGCCACCTGAAAGTGGGTTCAATTTCCCGCTTACTGGGACGTGGTCCATCCCTTATGGGGTCGCATTCTGGATCCTGGATCAGCGCGCTTTGTGCCCTGCCATTGACACTTCAACTTACATTCATTGGAAATCATAGCATAGTGATAATGACATCCCTTTCTGATGTCACGCAGCAGTACCGCCTTCTATAATTTTCCGTTCGTGTTATGCTTGATAACGCGATTACTGCAAAAAAAATGTATTCCAGATAGTGATGGGAATAAAGAAGTTGATTAAGACTATTTTTTCAATCGATCGATTAGGATGTTGCTGTCTTTATACATCCTTACTAACCTTTTTTATATTATATATGTAAAGAAACAATATTTCTTTAATTTTGAATTTTGCCGCGCTTACTACATTATCAATGACATTGACAACTGACAAGCGCTAGAGTCTGAGGTCAATGGTCAGTTGAGAGGTTATGAAAAAAATAGCATTGTATTAGATTAAAATAGATAAATAAGAATAATTGGTGGAAGAATAGACTTTATAATATAATATAACATTCAAAGATTATATAAGTTAAAGCAAAAAGGTATGGCGCCCAAAGAAACTACTGCACGCGGACGAAGTCGCGGGCAAAGCTAGTAATTTATATTTTAGTATCTCTCAAAGGCCTCTCTATTAGGCTAATTTAATAAATATTATAAGATCCTTTTATTTAAAATACACAGTAACTGTCTATTACATATCTCTTCAAGCTATTAAGCTAGCTTTGAAGGACTTAAACTGTATAATATAGTAAATATATAAACTATATTTACTAGATAATTAATTAAAACTAAATAATGAAGTAATGGCCCCATAGTCTGATCAAAATTTGTTACAAAATCGCTCTTACTGCAACGGAATAAAATCGGAAGTGTACATAGGTCTTTAAGTCTATAGCTGTACTGAGATGAGTATCGATAAAAAACTAAACTATTGCAAATTTCTATTTGTTTTGATGTTTCCTAAGGTCATGTTTTTAGATTGAATCTACAACGCGCTGGAGCCACCCTGATGGATACGAAGTCTAGCATTCAAAGGGTTAACGTTCAGGTTAAATTAAGGTTCAGGTGGTTAAAGTGTGATTCAATATTTCAGTATACTGGTATTGACTCTTGGGGCCTTGAACGTGACAGCGCAAAATGCTACCGATTCTACGCCCGCGCTTGAGGTGACTGCAGCAGAGAATATCAGTAAGACATATATTTTTAATATTTATGTAAAGAAATAATATTTCTTTAATTTTGAATTTTGCCGCGCTTACTACATTAGCAATGACATTGACAACTGACAAGCGCTAGAGTCTGAGGTCAATGGTCAGTTGAGAGGTTATGAAAAAAATAGCATTGTATTAGATTATTGTACTTTGTTAATTAAAATAGATAAATAAGAATAATTGGTGGAAGAATAGACTTTAATTGTCGTTTCTTCGTTTTCAGGTAAAGTTATAATAATAGGGTAGTTAAATAAGTTATTTTTAAGATTATATAATAATATTTGTAAGAAATTAACGAAATAAATCTTCGTTTTCAGAAGCAACGCATTAGTTTATTTTTAACCTAAAATTAAAGGATAATCGATATATTTATATATTACCAATTATCCTCATTGATTATTATTATCACGTTTTGTAAGTAGACAAGTGCCTCACCCCCGTACCAGGTGTTGTAAGAGGCGACTAAGGTACCTGAACCGGGAGATGGCGGTATATCCAGAAACAGTGTATTTTAAATACACAAGGCGGGGTTGGGCAGCAGCCTCTCCGTCGAGAATACTGCGCTCTGCGATTGTTAACACGCTTGCCCAGCACGACAATTATGGGCAAAGAACCTCCTTTCTTGTAGAGACTTATGTGCAGTAGACTTCCAAAGGCTGTTATAATGATGATGAAGATGAGGTAAGTATACCTAACGGATAAATATCATCAGCCATCAAATTTTTACTGCAGGCCATGGCCTTTCAAAGAAAGGGTGAATGGTTGTCTCTTTATATTTTGCCGTATATCCAGCGCTAAGCAGGCAATTATTTAATCGTCCCATCCCCTTGGTCAATTAAACCAAATACCTAAATGTCTTGGTAGATAGCCATATGAGATTGGAGATACGTTAACCCCGTTCGCCAACAAATGCGTGCCAAGCCTATCCTTCAAACAAACACCGACCTCATCTAGTTCTCATCTTTTGCAAATCCGCGAATTAACCGTTTCCGAACGACGTCCAATCGAGCTGCTGTCCGACTTGAGATGCGCAAAGTGATTGCCGTCGGTTCCGCTACGATCCCGCGAACACGGGAACAATCGGACATAAGGTGTTAGTTTAACGAGCGACGGTGAGCGACCATCCCTTTGGTGGAGCTGGGATTAAACTTTAAGTAGACCAGCGTTGCTTAGTAAAACTAGGCCTTCAATAGGTTCGCCTTCTTCAGCGAATAAATTCTGCTGCCCATTTCTGCCTAGTTATATTTGACCTACACTGTTTTGAGTGTATATACCGTCTGTCGGTTCCGATACCTCAGCCTATTACGACACTTGTTGCAGACGATAGTACTATTTTTAGTATAGATAGTTCACAGCAAGTTTTTTATAGTTATTAGTTCTACTATCTGACAGCATACATTTTGTTATTTATTTATTTATTTAACTTTATTGCACAAAATGTTACAAAATGTACAAATGGCGGACTTAATGCCAGATGGCATTATCTCCCAGTCAACCATTACACAAAACAGAAAAAAATATATATAGTAGTGCAGACAATATATATACATACAAAATAGATAAACGTGGCATACATATTTGTATATATAAACGCAATAAATGCATATGATATATAATAACGTACATCAGAAATATGGTTATAAAGTTAGAGAAGCAGCATGTTATGAAGAGTGGGTTCTTTTCACAGCGCTAAACGAGTTGAATTTAAATATATCTTTTTCAGCTTTTCACAAGCCGCATACAACCGGTCCTATTTGAGATTACTTGAGGAGGCCTATGTCCAGCAGAGGACCTCTTATGGCTGATATGATGATCATGATGATAATATGTTTTTCAATCCCTCAGCGACTACAGCAACACCGGTGCAGCGTAATTGTTCGACAGCGCATGGCATTCGCGGCACGTGTGTGTTGCGAAATGACTGCGACTACAGCACGCCCGCCATCGACCTCACGCTCTACGCGCCGCGTTGGTACAAAATGTAAGAGAAAACTCGCAAAATACTTAAAGTACGGAAGTCACTGTAGAACCTAGACGCGTTAGGTAGACCTCTTACAATGATCGTATGCATTGGTACCTCACTCTCACCTACTTCTACCGCTAAATTGCAGTGTTTCGGTTTGAAGGGTGAGATAGGCAGTGAAATTACTGGTGACACGCTAGTGATATCTTTTTGATGACGCTAGCGTCTATGGGCTGCGGTCACGTTTACCATCAAACGGATCGTATCCTTGTTTGCTGACTTCATAATATAAAAAACCTATTGTCACTGAATTAGTGATGTAGTCGCCTTAGTCGAAAACCATCGGATGAATCATACCATCGATTGTGCAATAAGTTTCCGTCTATTGTGTCACTGATATGCAAAATTACGAGTAAACTTCCACTACGAAAGTCTGTTGCTACTAGAATTATTACACAGTTAGTGATATAGGTGAGTGATGTAATTGCCATAGTCGAAAACAATTGGATGAATTATTTCATGTGCCTACTATTGTAGTACTGTCATCCAAAATACCTACAGTACGAAAGTCTGTAGCTACTAGAATTGTTATACAGTTATTGATGTAATCGCTATAGTCGAAAACAATCGGATTGATGATTTCATAGATTGTGCAATAAGTCCGCCTACTATTGTAGTACTGTCATCCAAAATACTTACAGTACGAAAGTCTGTTGCTACTAGACTTATGACACAGTTAGTGATGTAGTCACCATAGTCGAAAACAATTGGATAAATTATTTCATAGATTGTGCAATAAGTCCGCCTACTGTTGTAGTACTGTCATCCGAAATATTTACAGTACGAAAGTCTGTAGCTACTAGAATTATCCCTCCCGATAATATAACCGCGAAAATCGCAGCCCTTCCTCGCCCTCTCACTGGCACAACACAACCACTAACACTCCACATGCACTCGTACAACAGAGCAGTACACCGCGTTCGCCGGCGAACGCGTGAAGTCCCTGCCCCTACGAGCGATAACCGACAGCCCTAGGGCTATCGGGCTCAAACTGCCCGTCCTCTTTTGCTTATATGATTCATAGTAAATTCAACCCCAACGACGGCGGCCGAGCCTAGGTCGAGCCTCTAGAGGCGCCCTCGGACACGCCGTCGGTCCCGCTCAAATCTCGCGAGCCATTGCGGGCGCGACCGCGCTGAACGCGCGGTCGCAGCCGCGGGGCACGCAGGGTTAATACGGGCATCGGACCTCTTATCTATGAGAGGCCCCGCCCGCTTCGGTGGCGCTGGAATTGACGTCTGAGTAGTCCAGCACTGGGTTCGTCCGAAAAAAAAATAAAAAAATAAAAACTAGAATTATTATACAGTTAGTGATGAAATCGCCATAGTCGAAAACGGTAAATAATATCATAGATTGTGCAATTGTGTGTTACTGTCATGCAAAATACAGCGCGAATTCTGTTGCTTATTATTACATACACTAAGGTTAGTGTCTTTTAATTTCATAAAGAAATAAACTCTTTACAGTTTTGTTGGCAGAAATTAACTGAACTGTAATCTTTGCTTAACTCTGCATCAAAATTGAATACGAGGTTCCGGCGGCGTCATGTACAAGAAGCCTAAGTCACACCAGTGGCCCTGGAATTGATGTCTGAATAGTCCAACTTTAGGTTAGTGTGTTCGTCGAAATAATTTTTTTTTATCATCTACATATTTTTCTTCACAGGCCTTGCTCACTAGAGGAGGTCTGCTGCCCTCCCGACGCACTCGTCACCCAGAACACCAAATTCAGCGCCAACAACATGTCAGATTTTGAAAACGACGACGACGACTTTATTTAGCTTGCGTGCACTCAGCAATAGGACTTGAAATTAGTTGATTATATATATAAATACTTGCAGATTATTTTGTTAAGCAATGTTCTCTTAAATTGATTATTGTTACTTTTGAATCCCAAGCATGGGTTGAGGATTTAAAGGGTGGAAAAACAAACTCTTAGCCGGTTTTTTAATATATAAATATAAATTGTATGAGGTTTATATTTTCTAATAATTAACTAGACGTAGACCATATATAAATGTGGTCTGCATGATATCCTTGTGATAACTTGAGTGTATATAAGCTACTATTATATTTAATATCACGCGGACGTAATATAAAGCATATTGTCGTTTAAATTCTAACACCGCTTAAGTCAAAATGTTGACACTTTGTAACAATTGGGAAAACAGTGCTCACGTTTCATAAAATCATTATAACTAATTGCTTGTGCATTTAGTTGGCGCATAATAGATTTCTTTGAAACAATACACGGTAACGTTTACTGCACCGTTAGAAATGTAAAATCGTGTATCATTGGGCTTAATTATTAAGTTGCCAACTTTGACATACGCGGTTAGAACTTATGCGACGATATGGGCTTTTAACATGCTTTATATTAACTTTATTGCATGTATGTATGTTTGAATCAAAAGTGATTAATGTTAATAGTCTACAGTATATCTTGTTTAATACTCTTTATTATTAATGCTATATTTAATAGGTACGGTAAGCAACAGATCCACCTACCCAAATCTGTTAAACGCCTCAGTCAAATTTGAACTCAATATCTCTCGTTTAAAGATTAATATTGATTGCGAATTTTTTAGATTTAGGTGTTTTGTAGGTTGATCTGTTGTTTTGTGTGCGATGTACACCTATGAAATGACCTGTCAGCTGGCAGTAGTTGGGATCACCTTATCGTAACTGTTTTCAAGAACCGTTTCCATTTTAAAAAAACATTTCCTCATCCCCTCCATTTCCATTTTAACCATGGAATAGTCAAAATGTCGAATGATAAATTATAATAGATTAGAAAGAATATAACTTTTATTTCATAAAATATGTATTACGAGAGTCATCATCACCGTTACAGCCATTGGAAGTCCACTGCTGGACATAGGCCTCCCCAAGAAAAGAAATGGGGAATTTTGCCGATAATTACCGCGCTGGGCAAGCGTGTTGGCAATCGCAGAGCGCAGTTTTCGCGACGGGGATGCTGCTGCCCATCCCCGCCCTCTGCATTTAAGATCCACTGTTTAGGATGGATATACATACCGCCATCTATCGGTTCTGGTATCTTAGTCGCCTCTTACGGCACCTGATACAGAGGAAGGTACTATTCTACTTTGCCAGTACCTCTCAGCTGATTACGAGAATACAAGCCGTTAATAAATAAAATACAGTAACTAATATTATCTTCGCATTTATTTACAATTGTGTTGCCATTTGTTTTCTGCTAACCTGATTGCATAAAACTCTGTTTTGCACTTGGTGCATTTCCAACTCATCTCGTACTGGTGGTACTCGATAAAATGCATTTTCAAATCGCTCGCAATGTCCAACCCCGAAAACGACACATTACAAATCACGCAGTCTATTTTCAACCAGTTACCATCCTCTGGTATATCGCCTTGGGAGTTCTCGAATTTTGCCAAGTGTATGAATACTTGCGGGATCATTGTTTCTCGTAGATACAAATCATACTTATTCGATACATATTGGGACGTCTTCACATCGGTATTTAGACATCTCACGTATGGATACTTCTGCATATTCCTTCGGAACCTTGTGGGAATTTTAATGTTCTCTTGAGCATTTGCGAGGTCAAATTTAATGAGATTGCAAACATGTTCAGCGAAAGCCCTGAATGCATAGTTCGTACTCGCGGTCGCGATCTCATTAATCCGTTCTATCAACATAGTGAATGTGGTTCTCGTCTTAACTTTACCAAATTTCTCCTGTAGATTCGTTTTCAATTCCGTCGGTTCTTCCTCTGTATGGTTTAAGTATTTATTTATTAGAATATGTTTGAGCACGTGTTTTGTATCTCTGTACAATGATAAGCTACTTAGATTGATGTTGATTCTGAAATCCGGCCAATTTAGCATTGCGTCTAAGTTAAACATTTGTGCTGTTATTTTCGCTGGGCCCAATTCCACGTTGAAGATAGTGTTGTTATAATCTGGATGTGGCCTCCTGAAGAAGAGCTGGTTTAATTGCGAGCGCGTGCAATGCACCTCCAGAACAACGTCTTCGTCAATGGTTTTCTTGCCACTTGCAATTGATCTGTCTTCTCTTATTTCTTTCATTACATTATCCAGCATCGGCGCAGCAGTTGCTAACATTTTGCTCAAGTATATTTTAAGATTTTCATAGTTTGTCATGAGCATTTCTTGGTGATCAGTTTCTTCAGTGTTCGTTTTCAATAATTGTATTGCCTTGTCAAAATCGTCCCATTGTGGCCAGTCCTTTAGAAACTTTTTCATTAGATTCAAATAGACTTCAGTTTCCAAGTCATGATGATAAGACATGTCCATATCAAATTCTTTACTAAGAATATCTATGATCTGTGCGTTTGTCAAAACTGTGTTCTGTTTGTTGTCATTGCCGATCAGACGTTTGAATAATTTCATAAGCGGTTTGTCTGCAAAAAAAACACTATTAAACCTCTTTCTCTTATATAGTCTTTCCATCCAAAGGTTGCCTGGAAGAAATCGCTATTTGCGATAAGGCCGCCCATTGTACTTTATACTTAATTACTGTTTTTGTTTTTGGTGTACAGTAAAGTATTTATTATTATTTAAAATTCAAACTACTAAAATGACAAGTATATAAAAATATATATTAAAAGGTACGAATAATGTGCCTGATGCATTGTTTGCCTAACAATGTAAACTAATATAAACCTAAAAGACTGTTTGTAGAATATATAAAAACATAATAACCAACATAAATATCAATAAAACAAATGCATTCTTTCAACGTAAATGTGCGAGTCTACACCTTAACGTCCAGGATTTCAAGTAATTCTCGCATGAAATGGGTACGTTAGTGTCGAAAAAACCTGGGTCCTTGAATCGGAAATAGCAACATATATTATTACTGTGAGAAGTTTAAGGAAGGTAGCGGTCTACCTTCATATCGAATGAGATAGAGGGATCTCTCAAAATAAAGCAACAGCCTTAGTGCTCTCACGTTTAATCATCATTATCATCATCAATGGAAGTCCACTGCTGGCTTATGTCCTCCTCAAGAAAGGGGGAAATTTTCCCATAATTGCCGAGCCGGGCTAGCGTACGCGACGGGGATGCTGCTATCCATCACCACATGCATTTGAGCTACACGGATGCTGAGCTACATGGATATACCGCCATCTGTCGGTTCTGGTACCTCAGTCGTCTCTTACAACACCTGGTACATGGGGAGGTGCTATTCTACTTTGCCGGTACCGCACGGCTGCCCTCACGTTTGGTGGATTGAAAAAACGAGGTGTTGATCTGTGGCAAATGACCAATTGGCACGGGCACAAAACGACAGATCGACAATTACTCTCGTCGATATCTGAAGAAAATCACGAGAAATAAGGTGACACCAGAGTCATGATTGTGACAGCGTGAGGGATACAGCCTGTAGGTAAACGCGCCGCATCGACCACGTTGTTCGAGATCACAGGGAATCATGCAACTATAGCAATACTTCGCCGTACATAAATTAGCCTACAGATTGTTGAATTGGACAAAGGCCATTACTTTGGATGGCGACGGGTCCGCTACTGGTCAGCAAAGCTGCAGAATGATTAAAGATGAAGAATCACATCATGCTTAATACGTTTACGCAGCGTACGCAACAGAAGCTCTCAAAAAAGAATTAGTTTTCTAACTTTTGCAAATTCCATATTGAAAGTTTATAGGTTTACCGAAAAAAAATTGATACTAAATAAAAAAAAATACTAAATGTATGAAATTTGCCAATGTCATACAAATTCTACTATAGGTATAAACAATTAAGAATAAGATACTTTGTACTAATGGTGTATCTTAATCCAGGGCAGATATAGACATCTATCAGAAGTTAGGGAATTGGCATACATAGAAAATGGTTGACTTCGAACAAGTCACTTATAAACATATATACAACTGAAGCTAATAAAAATCATGTTAAAAATAGAAGTACATATATAAAATTCGCCAAAAACATGAGTTAGATGTTTAAACAGCTTGTTTAGTTTATTTTAGTTACCATAGTATTATGTCCTTTGGTCATAATAAAACCACAAGATTAACCTTCATCATTACAGCCATTGGAAGTCCACTGCTGGATATGAGCCTCCCGAAGAAATAGGAAAATTTTAATTGCCACACTAAGCAAGCGTGTTGGCAATTCCAGAGTGCAGCTTTTGTGACAGTTATGCTGCTGCCCATCCCCACCCTGTGCATTTGAGCTATACTGTTCCGGATGAATATACCGTCATTTGTCGGTTCCGGTAATTTAGTCGCCTCTCACGACACCTGGGTGAGGTGAAGGTACTACTCTATAATTTGTAATGAAATAAATACTACTATTGCATTGCACATACCTATCTGGTGTGTCTTGTGATGAACATGAAGTAAATTAAGGTTAAAAAAAGTCTAAGTCAGTAAAACCTGTTTTCTATAAAAAATATTCAAATGTTTTAAAACTTCTTGGCTAATTATATTCATGTATGTGTAGTTGTTTGGGGATATTGTTTAAAATTTTGAGCACTTTCCATAGGGGCCTTTCTAATTTTAAGAGATAGGGTGCACAATATGGATATACAAGGGTGTACAATATATTGATTATAATCAATTACAATTATTACATTAATTAGATTAAAAACAAATGCTACTAGGTAATTACCTAGTAGTATTTGTTTTTAAGTGACAAAGATGTTAGAATATTTGATGTACTTAACATATACATATATATATATCGTCATATAAGTTCTAACACAGCATATGTCAAAGTTGGCAACTTAATAAATAATTAAGCCCAAGCGATATTACATTTATAATGCTGCAGTAAATGTTTTATACCATGTATGAAATCTATTTTGCACCATCTAAACGCACAAGCAATTAGTTTTAAAATGATTTTACAAAATGCAAGCAATGTTTTCCCAATTGTACGAAGTGTCAACATTTTGGCTTACGCTGTGTTAGAACTTAAACGATGATATATGTCATGTGCCTCAAATACTTGTTACAGCTTAAATACAGTCAGTTTATAAGTTAAATCTGGGTTTGTTTAAAAACATTGTTCTCATGTATACATGTGGGACACATGTGTGATGTAGGAGTATGATGGTATATGATGTATCGGGGTAGACAAAGACAAAGGATCTCCACTTATTACAATCTTGGCATACTTCTCTTGCTTTCCTTACTCACATTAGTCCTTTCTCAGTAATTCTGACCTGGCCATTCCTTAACACCTCTTCTACCTGCTTAAGGTATATTTACCTCGGTCATCCTATCCAAACTCTTCCCTTGACTTCCGCTCTATATAGTTGTGCCAACATTCTACTTTCATCTATCCTTTCTACATGTCCAAACCATCTCAACATTATTTTCTATATTGTTGTCACAAAATCATCTTTTACACCACCATTCATCTTTTATCACACTATTTTATCTCTCAAACTCACATCAAACATACCATAAAGTGCTCTTATTTAAACAGCGTTTATGTTATTGCTTCTTTTGCAGTACCCAACATTTACTACCATATGTCATTGTTGGAACAAATTAAAATTATAATTTAAAAATAAAACAAACAAATTAAAAATAATTAACCTATCTAAAGGTATTGTTAGAATGTTATTATCATAATAATGGTGTTTAAGGTTAAATACAGTGGTTATAGGAATACCTTGTTCTAAAGTGGTTATTAAGATAGCAATTTTTATTAAAAATAAAATCACTAACCATTGTCATCACTGATGCCAGCCGAGGCAAGTGTGTCTGAGGATGCGACGGACATCACGTCGTTAGATGCTTCGTTGTTATCCATAAAGTAATCCAAAGTATAGGTATAAATCCTCTTTGGTGGTGTCTGTTTCTCGCTTGTTTGGCAAATTTTATTTGTTCACCAAAATTTATTCACTTATCTTATCAAAAAAATGTTAAGAAATAATTAAATTAATTGAAACGGGTTGGATAAAACAAAACAAAGCAATTATTAAAATTAAAACAATAACTGAAATGGAACTTAAAAAAATATATCACAAATCGAAAATTCAAAATTTTATTGACAGCGGAGAGGGAACGATAGTGATGTCCGATGTGACATATATAATATATCGCAATATCGATACAGAATGAGAGATCATAATAATATTGTAGCATTTCTGTCCTGATATATATTTAAATATACGCGAATAATAGTGCGAATCCGGGGCAGTGTGCTAGTATAATGACTTAAAGGGTAATTTAGGCGAGACAAATTGTTTTTTTCTAATAAATATTAAATATGTTGAATAAATTCAGAATTGTCAATGCATTAAACCTCTTAAGTAATTTTCTACGTAAGTAATTCTGTAATAGTCAAAAAAAATACAGGCTTTTTATCCGAAAAAATTGAAAAGTTCAAACAGAGATGGTATGAGTTATAAAGTTCACGGCTGTACGGACGCCACGTTGCTCCAAGGAAAGAAAGTAGCCATTTGCAGCGCTCCTGTCAATCATCGCATAAGCCTGCACGTGCCTACGTATTTAATAAAACTAGATGCGTTTGGATATTCAACTAGACGGAATAGACACGGTTGAACGGTTCAGTGTTTAAAATGCCGAATAGCTCAGTACTCTGCTGTAAAAAGAAATCTAAGACATCAAACAAATATAAGAGATTGTGTTACAAACATTTAATACACCTACACTCAATGTTTCGTTTCTTTTGTTCTTCCAAACCTTCACATTCTTCACAGGATTCACATTCAATATAAATACCAAATTTATTGATATTGTTGTATCGACAAGTCGAGTGCAGCCCGACAAAAAAACTAAATTTTTGACGTTTTATTTCTTTTTATAAATGTGTCCTTGTCGTCAAAACTGTCAAGTGAAACTCATTTATTGTATGCACGTGGGTGAAACTAAATTTCTGTGCATATTTTCCCCGGCTAATATCTTACCCTATTTACCTCCAGGTTCGAGGGGCGAGTAAGAGAATTGTGGACTGAGAAGGGACAACACATGTTCACCGACGAAAACGGTGTACGACATGTATCGATGAGAATACATAAATCTAATTAAAAATGCAAAAAAAAATTGGTTGCCTGTAAAGTCGGTATACGGGCGAAAGTTTTACGTGACAACGACTTTGAGTGGTAAAATAATTTTAATGTGAATATGCAGGCGCCTAAGCGAAATAGAAGCGCAATACATGAACCGGTGTGTATGCCTATCTCTCTCGCTCTGTCTCTCTCGCTCTTAGGCGGGCTAACTGTGCTCGAGTGGAAGGGACGCGTGCCTTTCACTTTTTATGTCTGTCTCTCTCGCTCTTAGGCGGGCTAACCATGCCCGAGTGGAAGGGACGCGTGCCTCTCACTCGCTCTCATTGTGAGCGCATAACGTGAGCGGAGCGTAACGCAGTTTCTTGAAGTGTCACCCGGCAAACCAATTTATAAGACGTTGTCACGTCAAAAGATTTAAACAATTTGTTATAAATTATTAATTTATTTCAAAAACAGTTATGACTATTTCCTTTGATATAATGTAAAATCACAAAGAATTCATCATTGCTACGAATTGGTGTATACTTTGATTACACGGTTGTATTACAAGTCACTAGAAATACGTGACAAGAACATTCATACATACTTTAACCATCATATCTGGAAGGATTATTCCTACATTGTAGTAGCACTTTAATTTATCAATATAATATCAGTTGTAGGCTATTCTTCAAAGTTACAGCAGCTGCATTCCGGACAGCGCCGGTGACCCTTCCTGCGGCGGCTTTGTTTTTCTTGGTTCTTGTTATTATCATAGTTGCCCGACCTCGTCTTGGACCGAGAGGGCGATCTAAGTAAAAATAAATATTTATATGTAATAAAATGAAATTCCATTATAGGAATATATCATATACATAATATAAACAACTTCCACAGATAACTGATAAATGCGCGAATCGCGGCAAATTCCTATATTGAAATTTCATTTCATTACATATATATTCACACAACACCTCATACGTTAACCTGACTCCGTGGTAAGTCGCTTAACGCACTTGTGTTACATACATCAAAGACCTCTGTTCTTCACAAATCACAAATATTATACTTTAATACATATTTTTAACACCCAGACACAGGACAAATACAAATATCATCATATATATGTATATATATATACAAAATATTTTGTTTCAACTACAAAAGTTTCAAATATAAAGCATACTTCGTAAAATCAACCTCAAAATGACACAGAAAACCATAAATATCACTTGAAAAAATATGTTAGATTGTCAACTGTTACTCTTGAAAAATATGTTAGATTGTCAACTGTCACTCTTGCCACCTATATTTTTGGACTGTTAGTGAATCTTGCAAAACTTTGCAATCAATGTTAAACAATAAAAGCGAAACTTTAAAATTGACTGCAAAAATATAAGACTTGGGCAGGTTGAGCTGTTGGTTATTGTACATATACAGAATAAGAAAATATGAATTGTTAAGTTCCTCCTTTGCCGTGAGGTACCGGCGAAGTAGAAGAGTACCTTCCTCTGTATTAGGTGTCGTAAGAGGCGACTAAGGTATCAGAACCGAATGGCGGTATAACCACCCGAGACTGTGTAGCTCAAATGCATTGGGTCCGGTTTGGCAGCAGCATCCCCTCGCGAAAGCTGCGCTCTGCGATTGCCAACACGCTTGCCCAGCGTGGTAATTATGGGAAAATTCCTGCTTTTTTAGGGAGGTCTATATCCAGCAGTGGACTTTTCCAATTTCTGTAATGATAAAGTTCCTTCTTGGGACATAACTATGTATAGCTATCCGCTTGTGAATTTCTTTAGTAGAACGTTTTTGATGCTGGTGTGCCGCAAGGTGGCATTCTCTCTCCGTTATTATTTTCCCTTTTCATAAACCTTGTCACCAAATCTATTGGCTGCTCTTATCATCTATACGCTGATGACCTGCAACTATACACCCAGATAGAGTGCAATGACCTGGACAATGCCATTGCTCGGATTAATGCTGATTTGACCAACATCACAAACTGGTCACAAAAGTTTGGTGTCTCTATGAACCCGCCTAAGACTCAAGCCATTATCTGCAAACGGCAATTGTCCAGTTTAAAAAATGTACCTGTAATTATTTTTAATAACGTGGTAGTGCCCTACAGCACGTGCGTTAAGAATCTTGGCCTATTTATCGACTCTTCCTTAACCTGGGATACACATGTTAATGAAATCAGCAGTAAGGTTACTGGAACGCTTCGTGCTCTCTATCGATTAAAATATTTTCTTCCTACTAAAACCAAAACAAAACCCTTCTTATTCAATCCTTGATTTTACCCATAATTGACTATGGTGAGGTGTGCTGCACTAATATCTCTCAAGAACTCCTTAATAAATTGGATCGTCTATTAAACAACTGTCTTCGTTTCATTTTCGGTTTGCGTAAATACGATCATATTTCCCATTACCGTTCTCTTCTCGGCTGGCTTCCCATTCGAGAACGTCGCAAAATTTGAGTTCTAACCATACTATTTTCAATACTTTTTGATCCGTATGCACCAATTTACTTAAAGGACAGATTCCAATTCCTATCTTTCTCTCCCGAACGTAATCTCCGTTCTTCTGATACTCTTTCGCTCTTAACTCCTTCTCATCACTCTAGTTTTTTGACAAACTCTTTTACAGTGACAGCTATAAGACTCTGGAACGAGCTTTCCATTAAGCAATCCCTAAACAAATTTAACCTGAAACGCTGTCTCCGTACATTATTTACTGATGCTGCTATTATTATTATTATTATTATTATTTACTTTATAACCCTATTTCTGATGTACGTTATTTTATGTATATATATACATATATATATATATTTTTATATCATATGCATTTATTCCGTTTATTTATACAAATATGTATGTATATTGCCTATGTATGTATGTATATATGTATGTATTTTGTATATATATTGCCTGCACCACTATATATATATATATATTTTCAGTTTTGTGTAATGGTTGACTGGGAGATAATGCCATCTGGCATTAAGTCCGCCATTTGTACATTTTGTAACATTTTGTGCAATAAAGTTAAATAAATAAATAAAAAAAACTTTGCATTTTTAATGTAAGTATAGCGAGAGTTCCTTCATTCCTTTACTCCGCTATTTTTAGTCGCCAAACTAAACAATAGCGCGTTATTTTATACCCCCACCATGTTCATAAAGTATTTCTTCCTAACCAATAAAACAAATTAATGTTATAACCTGGAGCGCTGAGTGCAGAAACTCTCCGACTCTCTTCGCCTCTCCTTCTTGAATAACACGCCGGAGAACTGGTAGACAAGGTAAAAACACAGAAGCCCACATGCTACCTGAAAATAAAAATTGTACAAATAAATTAAATGAAAAAAAGAAGATAATTGATATTACCCAATTCACATTTATCAGCATATTTCCAGATCCCGAGAAAATAATAGGAATAGCCCAAGTTACGCGTTATAATATTAGTTGCCTGCCAGTGAAAGCCCTTTAAAATCGCTCCAGTCGTTTCAGATCGGCTAATCTTACGTGGAACAAAACGATAGACAGACAAAAAATATACATACATGCATGCTTCTCGCCTGTGTCCCATCCGGGTCTCTAATTGTTACGATCTTGGCATACCTTTCCCGCTTCCCTTACTCGCATTACTCCTTTCATACAGGCTCGTTAATTCTTGGTACTTCTGACTTAGCCGTTCTTTAATACCTCTTCTACCTGGTTAAGATATGTTCGCCTAGATCGCTCTATATATTTGTGCAGTTATGTACTTTCCAGGTTTTTTTTCTACATATCCATACCATCTCAAAATTGATTTCTCTATTGTTGTCACAAAATCATCTTTTATACTACATCTATACATATACATTCATACAAAAAATATATTTTTAAGTAAGTACTGTAAATACTTACATATTAATTTTGTAAAAAATTTAATTCGTGTTATAAATAGACACTCCAATTTTATTCATATGTTAGACGTGAAGATTAAAATGTATAATTAATGTTTACTAGAATATTTCTAATATTACTCTATTTTTTGTCCTGGGACTCGTAATTTTTTCTGGAAAGAATATATCTAATAACAAATAGATGTTAGGTAGAAGACAAGTAACAAATACCTATATGAGGAAATAGGTTATTAAGTTTCTTGTGTATAGTACAAATTATGCCATGAGGTACCGGCAGAGTAGAATAGTACCTCCCTCTGTACCAGGTGTCATAAGAGGCGACTAAGGTACCAGAACTCGAATTCTCGTGTCACAATTTTAGTACTCTAATCGACGACACGCAAACTTATGAAAGAGTTATCGCGTTGTTTCCTTCGTAGTTAAATACATACACCGTAAAGAGAAACGTCCAGCGACGCTTTGACGCGTCTCGTCTTAGACGACCTACCTGATAGCATAGCCTCGTTTAGTTCCTCCCTCTGTCGCCCTCTCACTGGCAATCCATAATCAAATACACTTTACTCACACTTCTTTCGTAGAGCACTTAACCTAGTTCGCTGGCGAACGAATGCAGTCCCTGCCTTATCGAGCCTTACTGATGCGGCCGGGCTCACTCTGTCCACTTTGGGCAAAACCTAACTTCATCCCCAACAATAGTTCCCGAGCCTAGGACGAGCCTCACCCTCTCGGGTGACCTTAATCGATCCTGTTCACATCCCGCGAGCCTTGCAGAGGAGACTAGCTAAATGCAGATGAAAAACGAGCACATTGTAGCTCCTAATAGAACAACCTCGCTCCCTACTCCAAACCGCAACAGGGTCGTTCGAAATTAAAACGATAGTTGTGAAATTTATATTATGTAAACTCGGTAGGTCTGAAAATAGGTTATATCTATTTTTCATACCGCAAAGTAATAAGGGTAGTCTACCCCAAAATTGTATTTTCTATGTTCTAGATGAAATTTACAATTTATTTTATTTTATGACGTGGCTTTAAAGAAGAAAGAAGAAGAAGAATACATACGTCCCTGAATATTTACCGTTCTACCACGAACCCGTATTTTTTAAATAAATTTGTACATTTTCATAATTTATGTATATGGCAGAACAACATTAACCAAGTAAGTTAAGTCACTAGTAAAAGTGAGATATTAAATTCAACGTAGCCGTGGGGTTTCTGCAAATTAGAATAGTGCCTCCCTCTGTACCAGGTGTCGTAATAGGCGACATCCATTAAAAAGAACCACAACTTAAATACTCCAAGATGGGAATGGACAGTAGCATCCTCGTTGCGAAGTTGTGCTTTGCGATTGCCACCTCGCCTGCCTTAGGAAGACTTATGTCCAACAGTGGACTTTCTATGGCTGATATGATGAAGTTCAACATTAAGCGATTACTGCAAGTTGTTCTCCTCGTCTAGTTCGATAACAGAAAGTAACTGTGATCACGATTCTCCACACGAGCGAAGTCACGGGAGGCGATTAGTGCTGATAGATCAGAAATAATTGTAAATGGACTTTACTTAATACAAAAGACACCGCTTACAACGCGGTCTATGAGTTAATAGGTAACTTGATGTTTATCGTAATTGATATAAAAGCCATAATGGCGTTCGTTCGCTGTGTGTTATTGTAACTTAATGTCAACTGATTTATTCATTTCCAGACTAAAATTCTAAGGATCGTCGTTTCGCAGGTAGGTTTATTTATTAAGAACTGCCTTTAATACAATAGACCGAGGATCTCTTCCGTTACCTGATTGTCTGTAACCGCTCTTGAGTTCTGACAATTAAGTTCTTTGGGAACGCTCAGCAACATAGAGAAAGCGGGAGAGAAAACATTCTCAAACATGATGAGCTTAAGTCACGGCAAGTGGAGTGGAATCACAAAATAATGTCGTTCCATCGTCAGTACTCTTGCTGACTACGGTTCTTAAATCTTGATGACTCTTCGAAAGACACCCCGATGAGTTCTAAGTTCGACGTCGAGAATGTGTACATCATCCAGATCATTCTAATCTCATACATTCATCAGAATTTTCACGAAAACTGCTACGCATTTCCGCCCTGTTGCAGTCAAGCTATCAGTCGGTTTCGGTACCTCAGTCGCCTCTTACAACACCTGGTACAGGTACTATTCTGCCGGTACCACACGGCCAACATGTGATGTTACAAAATGACGACACTGCACTTGAATGATGCCACTTCTTGGATTCGTCGTGCTGTAAAGTTGGAGAATTGGCTTTCTCTCCACCTTCATATTGGTTTGCAAAAGAGAAGGTGCAGGATTACTCGACATTAACGCAATCCATTGCATCATGATTAAACGAATTAGGGAGAAGATTAGGTTTATATATCATCAAAATATATGTCATTTGGAGAATACAAAGCATAAATTAGACATAATTGTAAATAGTAATACTGGCAGAGTAAAACAAACTCCCGAGTGCATGCCCATAGTGATCCCTATCCTATATCATTATCAAATCAGCCATTGGAAGTCTAGACATAGACTTCCCCAAGAAAGGTAGTGTTTTGATGGCAATCGCAGAGCGTAGCTTCGCAACGGAACACTGTTGCGCATTTCCACCCTGTGCATTTGAGCTGCACTGCATCGGATGGATATACCTAAGGATCGGATGGATATATATGTACATATATATGTCGCTTCTTGAGACACCTGGTTCAAGGGGACTATTCTACTCTGCCGGTACCTCACGGTGGATCCTATGTATCGATCGGTGATTGATGGAAACGTCATATAATACAATGAGTTTCTCAGCTTCTTTAATGACATACGATAAGCTAAAAATGAGGTACACAGAAACAGATCAATATACCCAAATATGTCGAATCTTTGCAATCGATATTAATCTATAAAGGGCGATACATTTAAGTTCAAAATTGATTGTACTAAAATTGACAGAGTTGGGTAGTTTGATCTGTTGCCCACCGTACTTGTGCACACAGGATAATGAGCCGACGTGCTAATAAGTAATAACTAATGAGAGGATGAAGCAAGTAAAAATTTTTATGTCTGGGAAGGTTTAAATCCGCTATACAAATAAATTTATGAAAAGTCCGGCGAACTCATAAAATGGACGTGAGAATACAGAAGTGAAGAGGTAATAATGTATTTCGCAAGCGGCTGGATTGGCAACGCAAATTCTGGCTCGTTATGTGTGAAAACCTGATGTGCACGCAATTATTGTTTGTGAGATTGAATTATAAGAAAAAATCAAAGAGATGTGTGAGGTGTGTCAATGAAATTAGGCAAATGTACCTACAAGCATATTTGTATATACATATATTCATGGATAAATAAAGGCATGAAAATATTAGAAGCTTAGGCCCGGTTTGACGGAGCGAAACGTCAAACCTGGCACATCTCAGTTTTACATTTGGTATTTTTTGATCAGATCTATAAAAAAAATGTTACAAAGGAGGAAACTCGGTTGGAACGAAGTTCATTTCGATTCTTTAGTGAAGGAATTGTAATAACTTGTGTAGAAACACTGTCAAGTTTCATTATTGTTATCCCTTTTATTGTTTTTATGTACAAAAACCTCAATAAAAATAATCGTCGCGACAATAAGTTCAATGCGAAATAGAAAGAAGAAACGAAAATAGCTGGCTTGCTTTTTTTGAGAGTGAGAAAGAGAGAGAGAGAGAGAAGGAGAGAGAAAAACGCGCGCGGCTTGCAACTATCGCAAAAAGTGTCGTTACAACTTTTAGTCTTAATTTTTCCGTCTGGCCCACTATCGCAACACGCGATTACGAACTTCGTTCCAAAACATCGTTCCAATGAATATAATAAAATAAATTAGATACTCATGTTATACATCTAGGTTACCATCTAGTTAATATTATATTTAATAATGAATATCTGTAAGTGTACCTATACTAAATAAATAAGTAAATATTAATTTAAAAACTATTCTTACAGCTCCACTTTGTACAATGACCAACAATAAAATAAAAAAGAGACAGAAAAAGAAGCAAACCGCTATATTCAGCTGCCTTTCGCGGGCAAAAGTAACGATGTTGTCCACTAAAGGTTCCATGACGCCTGCGTACCAAATATACGCGGGTTTCTGCAAGGAGACCACGCTACACGGGCTAAAACATACCGTTGAAGAAAGGGTGCACTATTGCGAAAGGTGATATGACAAATTTATACAAATAACACATTAATTTTGATAAAAATGTACTGATAACAAAATTTACTGAATAGTTCGATTTGGCAGTCACATTTTTAACGGCTGACTCTTGACGTTAGGCCATTCTTTTTTTGAATTTACTTTTGTTATGGCCTGTATGTTTTAAGAAAGGAGGATAGAAGAGTCTATCCTTACCAGTGCTAATCTTTAATATTAGTTTACCTCTATGAACAATAAATGTTGTCTGTAGGTTTATTGTACTTAATATTTGACGATTGCATGTCCTTTGTATTTTTTTAAACATCGTATCATACTGTGAATGTTTCTTTAAGTTTAAAGGAGTCTTTTTCGAAATTGTCTCTGATTTGATGAGAAGTATATCAGGGATTTTACGAAATGACTGCATGGAGGATGCCGCAGTTCATTCTCCTTAAACTTATCCTTAGTAGAACTAATTAATATTCTTAGTAAATTATTATATTAAACTAGTTGACCCGATAGACGTTGTACTGTCTTAACCATATTTGTATGTCTATGTATAATGAAAATATGTTACGTCTGTTCATTGCGATATAAACTATCCTATCTCTCAAATTTGACCAGACTGTACACAGTAGATAAAGAAAAAAAACATTAAAATTGCTTCAGTAATTTAGAAGTTCATCCCGCACAAACACTGGTTCGCGTAAATTTTGTTATTCTGCCAAATTATATAAAAAATGTATATATTTTTTTATAATGCTAAAAAATTAAGGGTTATATATACTTTTAAAACCACATTATAAAAAAAATTGACCAAAAAATTAAAAAAACATGTTAGGGTTGGATAACCCTTATCACTTCGAGGTATGAAAAATAGATAGTAGCCGATTCTCAGACCTATAGAATATGCATATAAAATTTCATGACAATCGATCAAGCCGTTTCAGAAGAGTATGGTAACTTACACTGTTACACGAGAATTTTATAAATAAAAATATGTAACATTGACATTCTGTACGCCCAGACCGCTAATTCGATTTTGATAAAATTTTGCTAGAAGATGGTTAGAGGTGCCTAAAGATAAAAGAGTTTTCAATTCTCACGAGATATATTCGGTGCTATATATTGGTTTTTAAAAATACAAACTATGTATATCTATTTCTAAGCTTAAGAATTTATGATCTCTCCCTATTGAAGCCACAATGACGTTGACAGATTTCTATGGTTCGTCCTAACCCTGAGTGCTTTCATTGGTGCAGTCTACTGTGCCCTCAGCCAGCTATCAAGGTTGGTATATACATTTATTTTAGTTATATTATTTTTTTCTATTCCTATTTTGCGAAAATTTACACTCATATAATAACATGGAATGTAGAAATTTAACCCACCTAAAATGAAGGAGGGCCTTATTTCGAACTAACCTCACGTGAGGTCCAAACGTCATGCGTTGGTCTTGCGTGACACTAAGACACTTGGTTTTGCTAACCCACGGAATGGGTTTGTCGAACATCTTAAACACATCCATCTCGCGGCGAATGCTGTCCACACCGCATTGAGAGAACCTCGAGAAGTGTATGACGGCACTCTGCTCGATGCGCCACTTGCGGAACCAATCGCCCAGAATATTGACCGCGAGCTGTAGGGGTTTGTATATGTAGGAGGGGTCGCGGCGGAGACCCCTGAAGTAGAGGGCTGTATAAGATAATTTATCTTTCATACACGCTCGTATATTCTTAGTACTTCAGACCTGGTCCTTCTACCTGGTAAGGTATGTTCATTTAGGTCGTCTAATCGGCGGTTCCTTAATACCTATTTTATATTGTTGCCTCCCCCTACTTTTATGTATTTAAAAAAAGATCAAATACGAGTAGGTTCTGGGAGAAGCCTGGGCTGCAAGTGACTTTGGGGAGGACGATTTGCTAGTTTAATCTTCAGTACACAACATAAAAAAAGTAGTAAATATTCAGAGACTAATGGTTAAAAACTAATATTTCAACCCCCCACCTTCTTCTGGCTAGACTATACCTAACCAGATATCATTTTTACTAGACTCAGCGGCGTTGGTTATTGATTTAAAGCCTTTTATGCAAATGACGCTTGTTGTACGTTTCTTATTATGTTTTTATTTTATTTTAAAACACTGAAATATATGGCTCTATAAAGTTAGTACTGACGTAGAACAACTTCTAACCAAGCCTGTTTATAGTTTTATCCGTCAGGGATCTAGTTAGTATTAGTTGTAGCCGGTTAAGCTATGATATCGGCTAGATATAGTATCCGAAGACAATCGGCTTAAACTAAATTAAACTAAGAGTAAGTGCTTGAGAGTATCTAGTTTTAACCAGTAAAAACTAGGCGTGGCCGCGCGTTGGGTTCTCATGATCATCATACCAGCCATTGAAAGTCCACTGTCCACTGCTGGAAAAAGGGCCTCCCCAAGAAAGGAGATTTTCCTATAATTGCCGTGCTAGCCATGCGTGTTGGCAATCGCAGAGCGCAGCTTTCGCGACTGGGATGCTGCTGGCTTTGCATTGCATTTGAGCTGCCCTGTATCGGATGGATATACCGCCATCTGTCGGTTCTGGTACCTCAGACGCCTCTTACGACACCTGGTGCAGTGGGAGGTACTATTTTACTCAGTCGGTACCTCAGCTTGGGTTTTAGCCGTAATATAAACATACAACTACAGATACAATTCGGAGCCCGTGGTGGTGTCTCTCCAACGTGACTACCGTAGCTGGTGGAGTGCCTTTCCTGCTGTCACGGCGTGCTTTATAGAGCGGATGGAGCCTGAGAAGGCGAGGAACTTTATTGAGATGTAAGTTCCTTGCTCTAGTAGGTGAGGGAAAGCTTAATGATATTGGGCGTGATTGCATGATGATGGCAAACGTCCTCCGAAAGTTTAATGCATGATAAAATGTTTATTTATTTCTTATATTTTATTTTATTTATTATTATTTATTGCGCACGTAGTTAAAAACAAATTTACATTCATCTGCTCTGTTTGAGGACCTGGAATGTCACCGAGGAGGCAGATCCAGAGCTGTACTCGTACTACTATGAATTCATCGAGCTGGTGACAGACGTTTCGTTCCGCTCCAACCTGCAGAACTTCTGGAAGTACCAGAACGATGACACGGTGAAAGATATAGATCTTCTGGAACTCGCACTCACCGTGCATCCCACCATGCTGCTTAAAGTCATGGTTTCGGAGTCCATTAAAGAAGTATGATTTATGTATTAAGTATGGTTATTATAAATCACGATAATATTTTTATAAATATACATACATCACGCCTGCGTCCCATCGGGTAGGTAGAGACTATAGATCGCCTCTTGCTATGATTTTAGCATACCTCTCTCGTTACCTTTACTCGCATTAGTCCTATCATACACGCTTGTTTATTCTAAGTACTTCTGAACTGGCCCTTCTTTAATACCTCTTTTACTTGGTAAGGTATGTTCGTTTAAGTCGTCCTATATAAAACTCTTCCATTCATTTTCACTAGATATATTTATGCCGTCATTCTACATTCATCTAACCTTTCTACCAATACCCAAACCATTCCATATATTTTTTTATTGTTATCACAATATCATCATTCACACCACATCGATCCATTAACACAATATTTTTTAACTTATCTTTTAAACTTTCACCAAACATTCTACGAAATGCTCTCATTTCAACAGCATTTCTTCTACTCGCATGCTTTTTCTGCCATTCCAAACATTTACTACCATGTCAGTGTTGGAATAAACATCTTCGAATATTATTATTTTGTCTATATAATCCATACAATTCAGGTATATGCCTTATGTCAGTTTATAGAATCTGAAAAAACAAGGTAAATAGAAATCGTACATTCATTTCCCAAGTCACAGCTTTATGATGTTATTTACAATCTTTATAATTTCCGTGAGGTGCCAGCAGAGTAGAATAGTACCTACCTCCCACAGCACCGGGTGTTGTAAAGGGCAATTGAGGTAGCAGAACCGACAGATTGCGGTATATCCATCCGAAACAGTGCAGCTCAAGTGCACAGGACGGCGATGGGCAGCAGCATCCTCGTCGCGAAAGCTGCGCAATGCGATTGTATCTGCAAATGGCAATAATGAGCAAATTCCCTCTTTTTTTGCGGTGGCCTATGTCCAGCAGTGGACTTCCAATGGTTGATATATTAAAGCGAAATTTCACTAGTACTTGCCATAAAAAAAATATATGTCTTACTTTTCAGGTATACTGGATGCCGGTGATGACAGAAGTAGGCATGTGTATGACTTTCAACTCTAACTACGCTAAGTTCCAGTTCATGCTTCAGGACATAGAATGGCAGCAGGAGCAACTGCATAAATGTCACTATCACAGTGGCCAGTGTTATGTCAGGATTGACTCACTCGATCGGGCTGTGAGGGTATGGAAGAATATAATTAATACTGATAATAAAGTTGATAATAATATAGATAATAATGATATAATAATATAGAAACAATCCAACACATAACAAGCGATTGCCCCACCCTCACCCAAACGGACTATACTCACCGCCAATACACTCATAACCAAATCTGTAACATAATTCATCAAAAATTAGCTTTCAAATATAAACTCGTTACTGCGAAGCCCTTGCCATACTTCCAACATAGCCCAAAACCAATACTGGAAACCGCCAGCTTTAAGATGTATTATGATAGAGCCATTCTGACTGAACGAACTGTACATAACAAAAGACCAGACATTACTCTAGTTGATAAGACACATATATAAGACACATACAGTATATCTTATAGTGATAGCTTTCCCAAATACTTACAACCTACATAAAACTATCACTGAAAAAATACATAAATACACAGAACTAAAGGAAGAAATAGTTAAAATATGGAATACGAATAAAGTGTACATTGTACCGCTGGTGCTTTCAAGCACTGGTGTCATTCCTAAGCACCTACTTGATGCCTTACGAACCCTTGACTTACCAAAAAGCATTTACATCACTATGAAGAAAGCGGCAATTCTTAACAACTTTCGTATTGTCCAAAAGTTCTTGCAAGATGATACTTCATCCCGCTATCATGATCCTGAAGTTCACTTGGCCTAAGCCCGTGATATTTGATTAGATTATGTACCGAGGCACCCTCAGTGTTTCGAGAAATTAAAATCCAAAAATTGATAATACTATTCATAATAATATCGATAATAATACCGATAATAATATCGATAATAATATCGATAATAATATTGATAATAAATTCCCAAAACATCTTATACATTGATCTCCCGCTCAGATCCCGCGAACCTTGCGGGTGCGACCGTAGCTAAACGCTCGGTCGTAGCCGCGGGGCACGCAGGATAAAACGGGCTTCGGACCCTCAGTAATGAGCGGCCCCGCACTTTCATTCAGTGGCGCTGGAATTGACGTCTGAGTAGTCCAGCAATAGGTTCGTCCGAAAATAAAAAAAAACATTGACCTGACTCCATGGTTTATTAACTTTTGCACGCCAGACAACAGAAAAATCACAAATATAATACATTTAGCACCCAGACACAGAAGAAACATAAATATCAACTCCGGATTTTCAGTGTTCATATTTAATCAGTTTACTGAGTGTAATGTTAAAAGGACCTTAGTGTCAAAGCTTCCAACGAAGTTGTAAGTGACTGTATCAGTCTTAAGATGATTCTTTCTATCCTTGATGTAATCCTATCTGTCAAATCCTTAATTTTTCCATTTCCTGCGGTATTTTTCCATCAGCATGGAAAGAGGCGCAAATAACTCCTCTACGTAAAAATCCAATCCAACCTCATTCTCTGATTATCGTCCTATATCTATTCTATCTTTCCTCTCCGAGGTTCTTAAACGACTGGTCCACGATTAGCTTAATCATTTTCTTTATAAAAATAACCCTCTGTAATCTGGTCTTCAAATATATATTTGCTCTGGGTGGGAATCGAACCCACGACCCTTGGCGCACAAGATAGAATCACTACCATCAACGCTATCAGGCTCGTCAGTGTATTACTACGTGGATAGAACTCTTTTTATTGTTTGTTACTCTTTCGCGCAATATCTACTGAATAGATTTTACAACAATTTCACAATAATATAGCTTATATGAGAATAACGCATAGGCTTTTATTTATTCAGATTTGTCTACAATATAACGATAATTTACAACTCAAACAAACACCTGCTGAGTTCCATCCGAAAATCTGCTTAAAATTTTAGTTAGTAATAAAATAATAATAATCATTATTACTTCTTCTCGTGAGCCCACATACTGGCCAACAGACAGTAAGAGAATTTCGGACCTTATGGGCTTCTGCGTGACAAGGGGAATTGCGGATAAGAACATATCAGCAAAGTCGTGTTTGGATCTATCATCAGACCATACACCAGTGATCATAACTTAAAAAAAACTATGTAGGCTTCATAGCTATAAAAGAAACTGCCTCTTTTACCGCTGCCTAGTGTCTTCTACAATTGACATGGCAGCCGTTGAACATTTTAATAAATGCATTCAACAATTGTCATGGGAATCAACTCCTGACTAAATGCATTTAAGTTCTGAATCTTGTCCTCAAACTATAAGAGATATGATTGCTGAAAGACCTGGCAGTAGACAAAATATCCTGAAGATGAGAAAAAGCTAAATAACATCACATCAAAGTTGAAACGAACGAGTACTGTTAGATTACAAAAACTCAGGCGTTCTAAAATACCTTACCAATCTGGATGCTATGCGGGCAACGGACTAATCCAAATAGAAAGCTAAAAAGAAATTAAAGCAACCTAAGTTTTACTCGCCACCCATACGTCGCCCAGGTGACTCGTGGGCCAACAGTGACAAGGAAAAAGTTAAAACCTTTGATTTACATTAGAGAGGCGTGTTTAAGCCGAGTAACAACGAAGGACCAATAGACTCAGCCAACAGTATTGCTAAATCTTTGGCTACAACTTATCAGCTCGATCTACCTGAGACAGATTCATTAAGTCCGAGGTACGTACAACTATTCTAAAACTAGACCAACACAAAGCACCGGGCATACTACAACATTTGAAAACTACATTAAATTAAAATTAAAGAACTCCCTCCTGCTTTTTTAACATACTGAATAACTTAAAGGAATTTTAAAACTTACAATTATAAAAAAAATTATATGCCTTTATACTTTATTTTACCTAAACGCATTCACCAGCCTCTAGTTCAACTAATCATATATTTTTGGTTCAATCTTTATACACCATTGATGATATCCAAGTAAGTAAATTAATATAGATTTTTTGAACATTTGGATTATATTTCAAGTGTTAACAGATAACATTAAAGGGAAATAAAAAATGTTAACATATTTAAGAGCAATCCTGATGATTGTTTTCAAACAATGTTTAGTCAGGCAAAGTCAGTAATTTTTACATTATGTTCTTTGTTGGTCATTGAAAATATTTATGACAGCTAAAATAAAAGGTTTGCATGCGTTTATTTATGGTCGAAGACGTTCATAGATTAATTACAACGCCATTCAAGCAATTCATCCAATTAAGTACTTGAACGCCGCACATTAACCATGTGGGTGGGAAATTAACATCTTTGGTAGGAGCTTTTCGTAAAATAGCACACCGTATACCCCAAAAAATGAAAGTTAAAGAAGCCTTATTTCAATATCCCTTCCACCTATCAACTTCTCTCAAATCCTATCAAAAGTAATATAAACATATAAAAGGCAACCCCTACAATCTGCGAACTAAAAATTTAGTGAATAAACATCTGATAACTGCCAAGGTCTTAAGAGAGTTACCGGAGGAGGGAATCGTTTTGCTGACTCAGATATACAACGCCATATTGAGAAGAAACTTTATCCCGCCACAGTGGGAGATCTCACAAATCATCATGATCCTCAAACGGGAAAAAGCGCTGAGGAACCGAAATCTTACCGTCCGATAAGTCTGCTGCCAATAACCTCAAAGGTGTTGGAGATTTTGTTTTTGTGAAGAATGAACCCCATACTCAAGGAAACAAAGCTGATACCGAACCATCAATTCGGATTCCAACATGTTCACAGTACAATTGAGCAAATATAAAGACTTGTGGATGGTATGCACAATTGCTTCGAAAATAAAGAATACTGCTCTGCGGCATTCTTAGATATCTTACAGGCTTTTGACCGAGTGTGGCATGAGGGCCTTCTATACCAGATAAAGGAAATGCTTCCAATTAATTTCTTTTTGTTTTTGAAATCCTATTTGCATAAACGTCACTTTTTTGTAAGGCATGGCGAAGACGTATAGGATCTTCAAGAAATTCATGCTGGAGTACCTCAAGGCAGTGTCTTGTCCCACATTATACTTACTATTTACGTCTGGTTTACTAGTAATTGAAGGTGTAAAAATGGGTACCTTTGCTCATGATACGGCTCTTGTATTTAACAAAGAGGCAACTAAAGCAAGTGACCTTCTCCAAATTAGCCTGGACAACATCTCATCTTGGCTCAAGAAATGGCGTATTAAAGCCAATGAAACCAAGTCATTTCATGTGACGTATACACTAAGTCGAGAGAATTGACCGCCTGTCAATAAAAATAATAATTTCATACCACAGGCTGAGGATGCCAAATATCTTTGACTTTATTTGGATAGACGACTGACCTGGAAAAAGCATATATTTACCAAGCGCAAAGCCTTTAGCTTACAACTCAGGAAATACTATTGGCTGCTAAACAGAAATTTCAAGCTGTATTTAGACAATAAATTGCTTATATATAAGTGCATTATGAAGCCAACTTGGACGTGTGGAATCCAACTTTGCAGCACTAAAGCTAACTCCTACCTGGAAATGCTACAGAGATGTCAGTCTTAAATCTTAAAAATAATAACCATTTCACCATGATTTACAAATTCCCACAATAAATGGAGAAATTATGAAAGTGATGCCAAGGTACAAAGATCGACTCCTAAACCATGTCAACGGACTTGCTGTAGACCTGATGAAAACGAAAACTAAGTTTTCAGGACTTAAAAGAATAACGCCTCTGGACTTATGCCCGTGACTCAAAAAGTCATGGACACGTGACACCATAAGTGTTGGTTCTGACCTGCCCATTGCGTGGCCAAGTCACTGGATTTGGCTACAAACAGTTATGGCAAATTAATAAAGTTTTGCTGAATGTCGAAAGGTGACAGATTGCAGTATATAACAGTTTTTTTTAATTAATCCAGACATAATCAATACATGTGAATATAAAACACAACCATGTAAGAAGTGATCGCCAGTAGCTGTGCTAGTATTCAACTGTGTTACAGCTGCCCGCGTCTTCCATCTTGTTCAATCTATGTCTATACTAATACTCTAAAGCTGACGAGTTTATTTGTTTGAACGCGTTAATCTCAGGAACCACTTATCTGATTTAAAGAATTCTTTCAGTGTTGGATAGTCCATTTATCGAAAAACGCTAAATAACTGCCAACTTTTATCAGCAAATCCGGTTTTAACCGTGTTGTGTTCGATATGCAGACAAAAACGAACTTTTGTCTTTGTATAAAATCACTTATTTTGTGCACTCTCACCCTATAACAACAAATTTGTACAACTTCATTCGGATATTATAACAGTTAATGATTAAAGTCTCTTCTGTTAACCGCAGAACCAATTTTAATTAATTTTGGTATGTATAAAGATAGATGAGTGCGATTGGAAAAGAAAATAGGCTTCTCAAAGTACTAATCATGCGCAGACGAAGTCGCGGGTCTCAGCTAGTATATAGATATAGAGATATATATATATAGCATGGAGTAAGAACAAAAAACTCCGGTTTTCACAATTAGTGGGTACATGTAATGGAAAAGAAATGTCTAAACGCGCAGAATACCTTCTTAAAGAAAGCTACTCGAAACTATTGATCTTGCGCAGAAGTGGTCGCGGGTGTCATTTAGTTGGAATATATATATCGTACGGATCTCTCTAGAAATACCAATGGGTACATCTATTTATACTGCAAATAATTTTACGTACACTTTAAAATTATATAATTCATTTATTTATTAATTATAGGTACACTTACTTAAATATGATCATAATTAAATATAATATTAACTAGACGGTAACCTAGGGATGTGAACACGACATGTTTTATTGAATTTATTTTTTATCAAACAAGACGTAAATAATGATAAAGAATACAAGCAAAAAAAATGTTAAATGTAAATCATTAATCTGCTCTTTAGCCGATAATGATAATTTATGTAGAGTTATTACTTGAGTTCTATGCAAGGAAATCCCTGGAAGCGTTTCCGTGCACCCGGACCTAAGAATACCTTTAAAAACTATTTGTAAATACATTTAATGACGTTGATTATTATAGTTATTAGGGGTTAACATATTTACAGTGTGTAATTATCCCATTATTCCTCCTTTCAGTATTTTATTCACTCTCCATATGAGATATCTACCGCCATCTCCAACCCAACAGGAGAAGTAGCGCCAGGTGAAGAACTCATCATCGATTTCAAGGTATTGTAATTTTTGGCAGACTAGCCGTGATGTACCGGCAGAGTAGAATAGTACCTCTCCCTGTACCAGGTGTCTTAAAAGGCGACTACGGTACCAGAATCGACAGATGGCGGTATATCCATGCAAAAAAGTCAGCTCATATGTTCATGGTGGGGATGGGCAGCAGCTTCCCCGTCACGAAAGCTGCGCTCTGCGATTGCCAACACGCTTGCCCAGCGCGGCAATTATGGGCAACACACCGCCTTTCTTAGGGAGGCCTATGTCCAACAGTGGACTTTTAATGGCTGATGTGAATGGGATATGAGTACATACTCTTATATACCACGTGGGACTTCCCCGCCTTGTGCACATGAGCTACACTGTATCGGATATAGATATGCCGCCATCTTTCAGTTCTGGTACCTTAGTCGCTTCTGACGACACCTGGTACAGAGAGAGGTACTATTCTATTTTGCCGGGATCTCGTATATAGTATATAGTTTACATGTTAATTTATTGTAATTAATATTATTATTAAGTTAATTATATTATTCTATTAATAAAATTTAATATATTCTAAAAAAAATATGCATTCAAAAAATAGAAAAGAAATGGCATATATATGTATTTAATCATTTAAAGTGAATATTTATTAGTTAGTTGTGGGTGTGTCCCAAGAGGTCTGCGAAGAGCCGCATAAATCTTTCGCTGTATTTCCGGTCTAGCACTTAGTAACAACACAAACCAGATATATTGAATACCTGGTTTTGAAAAACATTAGTTTGTTTTTAGGCCATTGAAATCCAAGCATCCGCGAGCGTAAAGTCACTGAGACCTGATCAGCGGAGATGTAGATATCCTGATGAATGGATAAGCGGTAACATTCAGGTAAAAGTTGTCCTTGATATTTTTGATGCGAAGATTACCAAACTGTCCTTTGAAGACATAGATTTTACCATGAGACACGATATGTTGTCATTATCATCATAGCCGTAAAACTGGAACTGAAAAATGGGGGGCGTTTGCCCATAATTGCCGCCCAAGGCAAACGTTTAACGTTTTTAACATTTTTTATTCGACTTTTCATCCCTTAAAAGAGTCTATTTATTATGAGAAAATTACTATTAATTAGAAGTCAACTGCTGAACATAGGCTTCCCCAAGGAAAGGGGAATTTTGCCTATAACTGCCGCGCTGGGCAAGTGTGTTGGCAATCGCAGAACGCAGTCTTTGAGACGGAGGTGCTGCTGCCTATCCTTGACCTGTACATTTGAGCAACACTGTCTCTATGTGTCGTTTCTGGTACCTTCTTCGCTTCTTACAACACCTGGCACGGCTCAATAAGCTTCATCATATCAGCCATAAGACGTCCACTGCTGGACATAGATCTCCTCAAGTAATCTCCAATAGGACCGGTTGTATGTTGCCTGTGTCCAGCGCAATCCTGCGGTTTTAGTCAAATCGTCTGTCCATATTGCGGGTGGACGCCCTACGGCTCAATAATATATAATAATGTTTTAATGTATTTTTCTATCGTTTTCATAATGTGATGAGAATATTTGCATTATGTGTATTGGTATTTTTGTTGTGACAGGCTTACAGCTTCGGCCTCTGTCAAATGCACTGCCGAAATCGTATGGCGTTGATGTTTTGCGGGTGCCGACCTTACTTCTACGTCAAAGGAGGTATGATTTATGAAGGTGCCACGACTAGCTATGTTCCAGTCCAAAGTTAGTGTTAGCATATTTTATCACGCAGAAAAAATTTGTTATAAATAAAAGAGTCACTTAAAGCACTTGTGTAACGGACATCAGACAACAGATCACAAATACAATACTTAAAAATACACATTTTTATACACCCAGACACAGAACAAATACAAATGTCATCATATAAATATTGCTCAAGATAAAAAAGGGAAGCGAGAGAGGTAGGTATGCCAAGATTGTGACATCTGGAGTTCCATAGTCTCTGTCTACCGCGATGGATCACAGGCGTGATTTACATGTGTAAACAAAAAAGGGCCTTAAACCGAGGCTTATAGATAATAAATAATAAAATCCGTGGTAAGCCGCTTAAAGCACTCGTGTTACGGACGCCAAACAATAGAGCAATCACAAATATACTTTTTAAATATATATTTAACACCCAGACACGGAACAAACACAAATATGATCGTATAAATATTTGCTCTGGGTGGGAATCAAACTCACGACCCCTGGCGCACAAGATAGGATCACTACCATCTGCTCTATCGGGTCCGTAAACTTTACAAATTCAACTTTATTTTCTCCTTGCTGTTTGGTATTTACATTATTAAACTCTTAAGTACTCTTAAGCAATAAGACTAAGTGATATTAGGATCATCAATTAATATCTCGACCTATACTATGTAATGTTTTATGTATCTGTCAATATAATAAAGATCATATATGGTGGACTTACACATTTACTCTCTTACAATTGATTACCTATTCAAGGAATTAGAATATATAGTTTGTGATTATTGAACTTTTTTACTCAATACACTTTATTGAGTAAAAAACAGTCATTCGGATTGGCACATAATAAACTTGTCAATTTTAAACGTCAAATAAAAATAATAAGACACATCTTAATTGTCATCTCCTAATTAAAATCGTACATTATACTAATCTGAAATTTTGCCATACCTGGCTCGTTTTGTTGTATCCGACGGCTGTATCATTACACCAGATGGCGTCGCGTGTGATGCCCACGGTATGGCATGTATCGGCAGGAACGTTGAGATCCTCATCAACCTGCCTCGGAATCTCGCTAAGTGCTCGTGCCTTCCTCAGTGTGCCGAACTCAACTTCTATTCTCATACCAAAAAGGTCGTTAGTAGGTAAGCAGACTTTTTCTACATTATCATCACAGTCATTGGAAGTCCAATGCTGAATACAGGACACAATTGCCGCGCTGAAGAAGCATGTTGACAATCGCAGAGCGCAGTTTTCAGGATGGGGCTGCTGCTGCCAATCACCACCCTGTGCTTTCGAGCTTCACTGGTTCAGATGGATATACCGCCATCTGTTGATTCTGGTACCTAAGTCACCTCTTACGACACCTGATACAGGGGGAGGTGTTATTCTACTCTACCGGTACTTCACGGCTAAGCTTTATCATGAAAATATATAATTTAAAACCAGTCATTTTCTATTTCTGTGTCCTGGTGGGATTAATGGTGTGTCGCTAATTTTGATCTGGCGGACTTTGCGCGAAAAATTAGTTGGGAACACGAAAGTGTAAGCAGCACATTATACCATAAAAGCTGTTCAGGGGTGAGTATTAGTGTTTTAAATGGAGTTTGATACTATGTTAATACATATGCAATACTTATGCAATACTATGTAATGCAATTATAAATAGTTGGTAGTAATATAATATGTTTTACATTTAAAACCTTTGAAAAGTACACAATCAGCATCATCATACGAGCCGCAAGTGATTTCCAATAGGACTGATCGTATACGCCTGCGTCCAGCCAATGTAAACAATAATTCCACCTTTCTTGGTGAGGTCTATGTCCAGCAGTAGACGCTTTATGGCTGCTATGATGATGATGATGATAATGATAATGATGGATGTCATCATCATACCAGCCATTGGAAGACAAACGTCTCAAGGACAGGAGGTGTTTTGCACTGAACTACCGCGCTGGTTAAGCTTGCTTAAGTATGCTTATTTAATGACTATGTAATATATATAAAAACACACTGCGAGGTTGTGAGCACACTCGCAAACTAGGCATAATAACAAGACTACGGTTTTATTGGGTTATTCCCTCAACATGAACGCCTCGTCGTTCGGCAACGAGGATGGGATGGTGTCGGCGCTACGCATCAATATGATGCCGCCAAAGCTCCGGATGAGGCGCGACGTGCTCTTCACTCTCGAGGATCTATTTGGTTTGGCTTTTATCCAATGTGTCACCATTTTGGTTGATTTTGCTTGATGCTAGCAATGCAGATTATTATTTATTTTTTTTATGCAAATTTATGCACATATAAATTGATATACGTACATTTAGTGGGTGTAATCGTTATCATCATAATCACATCAGCCACTAGACGTCCACTGCTGGACATAGGCCGCCCCAAGTAATCTCTAATAGGATCGATTGTATGCGGCCTGTGTCCAGCGCGATCCTGCGGTTTTAGTCAGATCGTCTGTCCATCTCGCGGGTGGACGCCCTACGCTGCGCTTGCCGGTACTTTGTCTCCATTCCAGAACCTTACTATTATTATTGGCCATCGGTTCTGCGTACCAAATGCCCTGCCCACTGCCACTTCAACTTACTAATCCACCGGGCAATGTCGGTAACTTTGGTTTTGTAACGAATCTCCTCATTCCTGATACTTTCACGCAAAGAAATAGAGCATTGTCCTCTCCATAGCTCGTTAAGCTACTTTCAGTTAGCCAATAAGGCCAATGGTAACCACGTTTCGTTGCCATAGGTCATCGCTGGTAACACACTAGGCAGCGGACTTAATGCCAAGTGGCATTATCTACCAGTCAACCATCGGGCAAAACAGAAAAGGGAACAAGTTGCAAACCAAAAAAAAAATAAAAACATTATTAAATAAATAAATTACTAATATACAAACATCATATGAATGAACCTGAGATGGGTGAGTGAGAAAAGCCCCCCCCCCCCCTTTAAGTAGGTTAAGAACTCGAACTCGAACTTACTCGAAGACATGAAGCACGAGTCGTGACGAGGAGTAAGAAGTGAAAGAGTGTTAGAAGAGTGGATGTTACGATCATGGAATGAGGACATAAATTGAAACCTAGCTTTGAGATAAATTGGTTTGCAAGGATCGAAAGGAATTGAAAATAGAGCAGTTAAAACACGAATATTCCGACGTTGTCGAATGTCGAATACGAGGAATAACCATTGAAGAAGAGAAAGGGAAGGTATTATCAGTCCAAGTTTCTTTTAGCTGGTGGAATAATTAGAAAGTCTACGACATCACAGTGTGGTGGCGAACCCAGAGCGAGGTTAATAGATACACACAACCTTAGCTGCTAATATAATGGGACTCAATTAAATAGGACGACCCAATAGCTTTACTTCAATAAATGCTTAATTCACTCACCCTCTCACTAACACTCCACAATCACAAACACGTCATACGCATTGTTTTCTTCATCATATCAGCCATTGGAGTTCACTGTAGGACACATGCCTCCCCAAGAAAGGGGAAATATTTGCCATAACTGTCGTGCTGAGCAAGCATGTTTAAAATGGCAGAGCGTAACTCTGCGACGGGGATGCTGCTGCCCATCCTCGTCCTGTGCAATTGTGCTCATTGACACTTGAGTTACGGATGTCGGCTTTGTTATCTCAGTCGCCTCTTACGACATCAGGTATTATTCTACTCTGCCGGTACCATACGGCATTATTTTTTAAGTAAGCTCTAATTTATTGCACTCTAAGATAACGGTGATTACCAACGTACACCTAGTTTACTTACACTTTAATCGCATGGTTGAAAGGACGTCTTCAACATTTCCTACAACAAACTTATTTTTCCATATAAAAAAACTGTCACAATGCAATTCTTTATTTAATGCATGCAGCTTTTTAGGGTTCTGTAGATAATTGGCAAAAACTGGACCATATGTATTCGTCTGTCTGTCTGTCCGTCCGCATGTGACAGTCATTTTTTTCCTAAACTACACATGTGGGATATTTATGATATCTATGGATATTCAAAAATAGTATTGAGGCTTATAATTTTTTTCTGCACTGAATAGTTTAATAATAATAATAACAATTCCAATTACATACTTGACATTCGACTTTTACTAAATTCATTAAAAATAGCTTTGAAAAATTACTTATATTAAAAAGATTATTATTTTTTAAATATATGTATGCGTTCACTTCTCATAATTAACAATGTTTGAACGGATTAATAACGCTAAACAAAATAAAAAAAAGTGTACAAGAATCGTCTGTGTATATGAACCACCTTATAAAGGCATCGAAATTAGTATCGCTATAGTTTTAATACTTCAAATGTAGGTAACAATTGTAATAAATGTTCTTGGCTAGGTTTTCTTTACTTAAATAATAAATGGATGTATTTGTTTGCTAAATAAGCGCTTTATATCTTTATGTACATTATATACATGTTCGAAAACATTCGTTTGATAAATCCGTCTGCATAGTGAAATGGCTAATAGTCCATAATTCTCTAGCTTCCCTGGGTGGAACTACAGCCCTATTCGTGGGCGCCAGCGTACTGACAATCGTTGAGACTGCGTTGTTCATCCTGAGACAGCTGGTCAGGGTCCTGATACTGCGCCAGCCGCTCGTCAATGACAGGATTATCGAGTTTAAACCTTAAACGTGAATAAATATGACTGCTGTTTATTTTGCTAGTGTGAATGTTAATTAGAAGCATCTTATTGATTGCCCATAGATAATATTTGTTGCGGACAGTCTTAAATGTTTGTATAGATATGTTTTAAATAGTCTTAGGAATTATAAGAAGCACAATAAACTTCTTTCGCATACTAATACATCATTGAATTGTTGTTTTTTTTTTTAACCAAACCATAACTTTGAAAAAAAA
>JACJUM010003272.1:3168659-3183215 GCA_020976665.1 Heortia vitessoides | reverse complement strand
GAAACGAAACGCACTCTTACTACCTGTCAAAATATGCCCCTCCCACTTTACCAATGTATTTATTTTCGAAATTTCTAACCTAAATAAAACCGAAAGAAAACCCGAACGAACGAGCACAATGTTGATAACGATCCTTTCATTCACTATAAATAGTATCTACCACGTTTGTAGTTCAGTTTTTTTCATTTTTACAATGTTACACACAGTTCTACCGTTTGGTCTGGATGTCGGGATTTTTGCTGTTGGAGCCTATTATATGACAAGATTGAGAAGGCCGCTGCAGGATAATGTCCTCAGTATATTCGGACCACAGCCAGGGAGCAAGGAAAGCGAGATTAATCCAGATAAAGTAGTGAGATGCATTGCTCACAGAGGTGCTGGACTAGACGCCCCTGAGAATACATTGGAGGCATTCAAATATGTAGGTCTATTTTATTTTCTAAATATTTAGCCAAAAGATTACTAATACCTTGCATGTTATATTAACTAAATACATCATAAGGAACGAACAAAACACAATTGACTTTTTTTAAATGTTATTATTAGGCTTTACCTAATTAAAATTTTTACTTATTATTTGACATTTTGTAGCAAATTCATTGTCGAATAGTGTGTGAAACAAGATTTTTCTTTTATTGTTACTGGGTTTTAAATGAGTGTTACAATATTTAAATTTAATTAGCTACAGTATTTTTACAATAGATGTAATAAATAACTTTTAATATAAAAATCAATGTATAATGCTAATATTTCATACACACATTTTCTTATCTAACGTCTTTTAAATTAATAATTAACTATAGCATTCTGTGAAATTTTAAATTCCAGTGTGTAGATCATGACTGCAACTTTGTGGAGTTAGATGTAAGGTCTTCAAAAGATGGGCAGCTAGTGCTTTTGCATGATCAGGGCCTGGAGCGACTGGCCGACACTAATATCACGGATGTCCGGATAATGGATTGGGATGCTATCAAGAACATTGATATAGGTGCTAATCATCCTAACAGGTAAAGCGTAGAATTCAACCCGAGTTTGATTTGAAACTTGTAAATAATTTTTGGAACTTTAATGAGTATGTTGCAGTACTTGTAACATTGATTTGTTTCGAGTACGTCTGATTCTAAGCTTGATGGAGTTTCTAAATCAAACCATTCTGAACATGGATCAATTTATTTGCACTTAGGTACATTAATGTAGAATTTCAAGAATAATTAGGATCATAGATAAGTCGTACAAAATAATAATAAAATAAAATATTTTAATTTTAAACTATATTATAGTCAAGGTGAGTGATTGTTAACATTTTGCTTAATTTTTTTTTTCTGGGTGGAACTCAGCAAATTCGAGGTCCATCAAGTTTGGAATGTAACAAAAACCCAAAGATACATTCTATTTATGTAGCATCCATAATTCATAGGAAATGTTAGTAGTTTCAAGTGTAAAGGTATTGTTGGCAGATAGTTCTGTAGTAATAGGTAAGCTAAAGAGTTCAGCTATGAGGTACCCGTAGAGTAGAATAGTACAATATGTTATAAGAGGCGACTAAGGTGCCAGATCCGGCACATGGAGGTATATCTATCGGATACAAAGCAGCTCATATGCACAGCTGCACTCTGTGCTTGCATGGTAATTATGGGCAAAATTCACCATATTTCTGGAAGGCCTATGACTAGCAATGGCATTCTAATAGCTGATTTTATTTGTTTGTTTTATCGAGCCTCCTTGCTACTATGCTTGCCCACTGTGACAATCAAGGGCAAAATACCCCCTTTCTTGGCAAAATCTATAACTGGCATGGCATTTAAAGCTAATTATTTTTTATTTTCATTTCCAGACAATATTTTAAAGAGGTACACTTATGCTTGCTCGACGATGCGCTCGACTACTTGCTAGCAAACAAAGTGCGGATAATCATTGATGTGAAGGGGGAAGATAAGCAGGTAGTATAGCATATTATATATATAAAAATATTAATAACATTACTTGATTAAATGTACCCCATTGAATTGATTATTACTGAATTTATGCAACAACATACAAAAAATATATGTATGACATACAAAGAATATTTGCCCCGGGTGTGGGTTGAACCCACTACCTTTGGCACCCAAGACAGGATCACTACCATCTGCGCCATTCGGCCTCTCGAAATATATATAGGTATTATTTATATGTATCTAGGAAGGATGAATTACAAATATAAAAATACTTGTAATTCCTCTATTGTCATGAGACAATCTCAAAGCACTTGTGGATTAATATCCTATTAATCCACAAGTGCTTTGAGCTACTGATCTCGGTGTCAGATCAACGTATGAGGTGTTAACTTAAATTATAATTTAAATACTGACTATGATAAATGACCTATACCCTGACCACCAATGCGTCACCAGGTAATCACCGGTATCCTGAATACATACAAGTCGCGGCCCGCGCTCTACCACCACGCCGCTGTCACCTGCTTCAATCCATTTGTCCTTTATCAGGTGAGTACTATCTAGGTCTCTATCTAGTCTTAAAAAGGTGAAAACAATCCATTGGTGACATTCCAATAGACATATCAGAAAATCTATTTTACACGTTTTATGTCTGTCTAATATTTTCGAAGGTTAACAAAATTCTTTAGTCTTTTTATAAATATCATCATTTATCAGCCGATGGCCGTCCACTGCTGGCCCCTATGTCCAAAGTGATTTTCAATAGATAGGACCGGTTGTATGCGGCCTGGGTCCCGTGGGATCCTGCGGTTATAGCCAGATCGACCGTCCACCTAGAGAATGGGCACCCTACGCTGTCCTTACCAGTACGTGGCCTCCATTCCAGGTCGCTAAACCACCGGCCTATATTTGTAACTTTTCTTCTGTTACGAGTCTCCTCAATCCTGCGAAAAGACTCCAACCATTGCTCTGTCCATAGCTTGTTGGGGTTTTTTGGGTAATAAGGACAATATAAAGGAACCGTGTCACCATCTCACAAATATGGCCGTGAGGTACGGGCAGAGTAGAATAGTACCTCACCCTATACCAAGTGTCGTAAGAGGCGACTAAAGTATCAAAACCGACAGATCGCGGTACATCAAACTAATAAACAACTAATCAATACGCTTCGTTGCCACCAACAAATACCACAGCCAACGTAGTGTACTGGGAGGCTTTAAAATAAGCATACAATTTTTATCAAATTAGGGATTCATGGTCGTTTTAATTAGCATGCTTATTACTTAAATATCTGTACCTATTTATGTCTACCCGTGTGAAGCCGGGACGGGCCGCTAGTTCTATATATATTCTTGTTAAAATTATTGTCTATGGACATCATATGAAACGTTATCTGTCATTGTCATATTAGGCAACACTGAATGAATGAAATAAATGTAGTTCTTTGCAAAGCATTATTTATCGTTCCATCCCCAAATTCGAATAATTCTATATTTCAGATCCGCAAGAAGGACCCTCAGATCGTGGGCGCCCTCAGTTACCGCCCATACTGTTTCAGTGCGCGTGAATACGACGCCGAACATGGACCCAATAAGCCCAGGTATTAATATCATATCAGCCGTTGGAAGTCCACTGATGGATATAGGCCTCCCTAAGAAAGGGGGTGTATTTTTTTCTTATTTTTTTACGAACTAATTTTACGAACCTATTGTGCCACCGAAAAAAGAGGGCGGGGCCGATCATAGATGAGAGGTCCGATGCCCGTAATTATCCTGCGTGCCCCGCGTCCGCGACCGCGCCCGCAAGGCTCGCGGGCTTTGAGCGGGATCGACGGCGATCGCCCGAGGGCGCCTAGACCTAGAAGATCGACCTAGGCTCGGGCTGCCATCGTTGGGGTGAATTTAATTATGAAATTCAGCAAAAGAGGACGGACGGAGTGAGTCCGACAGACTAAGGCTGTCGGTTATCGCTGTTGGGGCAGGGACTGCACGCGTTCGCCGGCGAACGCGGTGTACTGCTCAGTTATACAAATGCATGTGCAGTGTTAATGATCGTGTTGTGCCAGCGAGAGGGCGGGGAAGGGCTGCGACTTTCGCGGTAATCCTATCGGGCGGCTGGTCGATCGTAGAGCGTAGCATTCGCTATGAGCATTTGAGCTCCATTATTTTGTATGGATATACCGCCTGTTCTGGTATCTTAGTCACCCCTTACGACACCGAGGAGGTACTAATAAGATACTAATATCATTATCATCATCATATCAGCGGTTGGAAGCCCACTGCTGAATATAGGCCTCCCCGAGAAAGGGGGATTTTTGTCCATATTTGCCGCACTGGGCAAGCGTGGTGGCAATCGCAGAGTGTAGCATTTTAACTACACCTTTCCGTATGGATATACCGCCATTTGTCGGTTCTGGTCTCCTCTTACGATACCTGGAACAGAGGAGGTACTATTCTACTCTGCCGGTACCTCACGGCATCGTACTAATATACTCACAACAAAAATATGTTTATGATTTTTGTTAAAATCTGATATATTCAAAAATATATGTCTTGATACATCCAGATATGGCGATAACTTGCCGCTACACGCGGCGCTGCGGACGGCAGACTTTGTGCACGCGCTGGCGTGGCGCTGGTCGGCGCGCTGGTGCGGCGTCAGCGCCGTGCTGCTTCACAAGGACACGGTCAGCCTGTGAGTACGCCGGTATACTGTTACATTGCTGGTCACCGCTTAATTCTGTTCGAGTCAGCAATTGAAGGGCCCGATGGCGGAGATGGTGGACCTGTCTTGTGTGCTAACGGTCGTAGGCTCGAAACCCACCCAGGACAAATATTTGTATGATGATATTTGTGTTTGTCCTGTGTCTGGGTGTTAAATATATGTATTTATGTAGTATTATTGTGATAACTCATGTCTGATATCCGAAACACAAGTGCTTTAAGCGACTTATGACGGACGGAATCAGGTCAATTTATGAGATGTTGTGGGAATTTTAATGTAGATAGTACCAGTGAAAGGAATTTCAAATGTATAACACAGATTCTTGCATTAAAAATATGCAATAAAAAAACTTATTCAGTTTACTTTTTATTTACTTGTTTAGTGCATGCTGTGTTCATTTAAATGTTCTTAATCGTAGATGATCCATTTAAATAAAATAAAAATGAAAACTTATACTTTAATTAGTGCCAATAGAAGCACTTATTTTACAATTCAAAATAACATTACAATATTCCCTGTTAATGACGTCCTGTTTCTGTATAAAAAAACATGTACATATTACTAAATGACTTTGACAAAAATGTCGAACAAAACAAAATGTAAGAATTAAAAGAGAACAAAAGTGCCACGTAAAGTTATACTCTTATTGTAAATATAAAATACAGTTTTTCGGTTTGTCCACAATACAGTTTATGAGGTGTAAAAAGTGCCGGAGGGGGCTTCCAAAAAAAAAATGCCAACATGTCTGGGTTCGAAGAAAAAACAATTTACAATAAATCATATTTTAAATACTATATAAATTGATTTATAATACATATTAACATTATATAATGTTCATAAGAGTGTAAGAACAAAACTGCCAAAGTAAATCAAGTGGCTCCATCAAAAATACTAATTTTCGCAGCCGGTAGGATTCGAACCTACGCTCCCAGAGGGAATCTGATTTCGAGTCAGACGCCTTAACCACTCGGCCACGACTGCTATGTAGAGCGACCTCCAAAATAGCTTACATTTTGATCGCTTATTAAATCAGGGTGTATCAACCCCTTCTTTTTACACCCTTTGTATTAGCTTCTTGTGTATGTTTGTAACCGACTCATCCGAAGTCGATTTATACCCACTTTAGACGGACAGATTTTATTGAAACTTTGTACTTAAACCAAGAATAGGTGGCGCTACAATAAGGTGGACCCCCGGTAATCCGTCGCTACCGTTACCTGTAATCCGACAGGGTCTACAAGTATGATTTGTACTTCCGAGTACATATATGTATATATAATATGTGTAATATGTTGTTTATTGAAACAAGCAGTTTAATTGTTGCTCTGTAAAGAGAATTTTTTTTTTTTTTTATATTAACTATTACAAATTATTTACAAACCCATCTTACTTCTACACTTATTAACTATTTACTAACCTGTAAAGAGAAACAACATTAAAAGCTACTGCTTCAAATAATATTTTTTACAATAAGAAATAAAATGTGCTTTTATAGCAGAGACAATTTTAGTTTTAATTTTTAATTTTAAGCTATTACAAGCAGAGACAATTTTCTTTCTATATGTCAAATACTAGAATGATCATGATGCGAAGCGCTGTCACCACAGATTATACTTTGACTAATGAAGGAGCGGAAACGTTCATTATATATGTATAAAGAATCTTATCTCGGGGATAGGAAGGGATCTGTAACTTGTCGGATTACAAGGTACACTTTTGTAAAAAATTCCGGACTAGAGGGGGTCGTAGGCAGTACTCTATAATCCGTAGAATTCGATAGTTCGACACTGCCCTGCAAAATGTTTGTCGGACTACCGGGGGTCCACTTTATTTTGATAAGATCATCTCTATGATCAGGTTCCACAGGGTGACAGATATTCCTGTGTATAAATGCAAGTGAGACCGCGCTTAGCTCGAAATACTACTAGTATTTTTTTTTTCATCATCAGTTACACTTGTTATAAAAAATATGTATATGTTTATTGGTTTATTAACTAAATTTAACGGATCTGTTTAAGAAACGACGCAGCAATTTAATTGTTTACACCAACTAACGTCTGTCACACAATATGATATGTAGAAAGGCATCTATAAAAAATCAATGCACGCTAATTGCAACAGACACTTAAAGGTTAGCTCTGCATGCACTGAAGGCGTACAACAATAACAAATAATGAGTACAACTCGCACATAGTTCAAGTTGTATGAATTTGCCCTTTATATTTAGTCTGCGGACAACTTATCCCTACAATCCCTACTTCCCTACTAATATTATTAATGCGAAAGTCACTCTGTCTGTCTGTCTGTCTGTTACGCTTTCCCGCTTAAACCTCTCAACCGATCGGTCAGTCACGATATTATTTTTTATATCTTTAGGCTATTCTTTTAATCAATCTATATATTTCGTGAGTGTAAACTGGCCTTCTTTTCAACCATTCTTTAACCTACATACGTTTTGTTTTCTATTTAAAAAATTACCAGCGCGGCTGCCGTCAAAACTTCGTCGTCAGACATGTTGCTCGCACGAAAATATTGTTCAGGCTGGTTTGTCAATTTTATTGAGTGAATTGATTGAACGTTTGTAATCAAAGGGGTTATTCAATATTATTGCACAATTAAGAGATTGTACAATATTATTGTAGGTGTACGGCGTGCCTAATAGTGCGCGCGGAACTAGTTGGCTTTGCCTCAGGTATGTAAGCGGTGGGGCGGAGAGGCAGGCGCTCGATGTCATCACTCAGTGCATCGCCGTACTTCGCGACGACAACACGCGTTGACAGTTCTGGCTAATTTAGACGAAACGCACATGAGATTGCAATAGCGAGATGAGTCCGCCGATAAAAATACAATCTAAGGAAAAAGTAAAGAGTTTAAAGAGCATACGTTTTGTAAAAAACGAAAAGCTTATGTCAGTTGTTAGAATATAAAACTGATGCGAATATACATACATTAGTAGCAGAAGCAACGGGAATATTTGAACGAATTGTAAGGAGAGTGATTGCTGAAAGTAAAACCGTCTTGCAAAATATAGGTAAAGCAAAATGTTGTCCTCCACAAAGACCAAAAGAAATAAAAAAGAAGATACAAATTGATGATTTTAATTTTGGAGTGATAAAAAAAAAACAGTTTTATATGGTAGAAAAAAGAATTCCAAGTCTACGAAAACTACATGTTGTGCTAATATAGGATAATGTTTTAGATTACGGATCAACTTAAGAGAACTTTTGCTTTTTTAAAGAGATCACTTATAAATAGAGAGACCATGGATTGTTAAATGGCGAGTGAGTTTAGGCCCATAAGAAAATTCAGAGAAAACTTAACAAAATATATTATTTTTGGACGAAACTTACATTAAACATGTCCGAAAATGTTGGAAATCTTCGTCGGAGCCTCGAGTTTGTGCAGATATAGGCAAAGGAAGGCGTTTAATAGTTCACGCTGATAGCCGGCACGGGTTACTTGATGGTGATTTGCTAATTTTTAAATAAGATTCGAAAACGGGGGCTAACATAGAGACATGAACTCTACAAATTTTTACAACTGGGTTGATCGAAAATAATTACCTTAACTTTCACCTGACTCAGTGATAGTTATGAACAATCATTGTGTGCAAGTTGAGGAGAAACCGATTATGACCAGTTTGAAAATTAATGTGTAGAACTGGTTGCAAAATTATAACGTGCTATCTTCTCCCACAATGATCAAAGTCGAACTCTTGAGGTTGATTAATACAACACAATAAGAAAAATGTACGCTATTGATGAACTTCTGAAAGTTGTAGGGCATACTGTTCTAAAATAACCTTATTCTCTGCCGAACAATGGCAAAATTGCGATGACCACGTTAAAAAAACAAAGAAAAAGTATACTGGAGTCATGATATGAGTTACTGTGACGGCGAAATCATCATAAACTTGCAAAATGATTCTCAAGTTCAGTGTTCAGAATCAAGTGTTTCAAAGGATATGTCAGAATAATTTCATATAAATTGGTTTTTCGTTTATTTTATTATTAATTACAATATAATTAGATATGTGCAATATAAAGTTCAACTGTTTTTTGTTTTTTCTTTTCAATAATTAATTAAACAATTATTGTTCACGATATCTCGATATTGGTCAACACTGTCTAATCTCATGTGCATTGCGAACATTAGTCTTTTACGCAGCATTGGTGATGGAAATGCTGCTGCCTATCTCCGCCCTGTATATTTGAGCTACACCATTTCGGATAGATGGATACACCGCGATCTATGGGTTCTGGTACATTAGTCGCCTCTTACGACACCTGGTACAGAGGAAGGTACTTTTCTACTCTGCTTTTAACTCTCATCTATAAGTGGATAAATTATCATCAAATATTGAGAGGTTAGATTTGGCGATAATATAAAATCTTTATCATTTTGTCTTTAGATTTATTCTCCAACATACAAGTATTTGCTTTTATGTAGCAAACAATTATAGAAGAATATCAATACCTTGCTTTAAAATATTTTATATGCAAACTTCAAAGAAAATTACATCAGAAATTTTACTTAAAGCTTGTCTTAAAAACAATGTTTACGTCGATTCCAGGAGTGAGGTCCATTACTGGCGCGCGCTGGGCATCCGATGCGCGGGCTGGTGCGTGAATAGGCCCCTCGAGAAGCTGTACTGGCGGGGGGTACTGAAAGCCCCCTACCTTGCTAACACGTTGTTAGGAGAGCCCGATGTAAGTGTCTACGCTTTACGCTCTAAAAAAACTTATTTATTTTTTAACGGCTTTCAAATGCGGTCTTTTTATGTTTTAATTGTTTTGTTCGACGTTTTGGTCTCCTTGTATCCGTTTTCAAGATGGATAAATTCCAATCTCAATCAAATCTAGCGTTTTAAAGCCGTTAAAAAGGTTTTTTATTATGTTTCATAATCATCATTCAATAGAAGTACATGCGCTGGACATAAGCCTCTCCAAGAATGGAGGATTTTTGCCCATAATTGCCGCGCTGGGCAGAGCGCAGCTTTCGCGACGAGAATGCTGCTGCCCAACCCCACTGTTTCGGATGGATATACCGCCATCTATCGGTTCTGGTACCTTAGTCGCCTTTTAAGACACCTGGTGCAGTGGGAGGTATTATTTTACCCTGCCGGCACATCACGGAAAACAGTCATATTTATATTCATATATTACTTATGCATCGATGAGAAATCATTTAATAATGCTATGTACACAAAAAGTATATATTATAGTTTTCTTCCGATAGTTTTGTCAGCCCTTAGATCTTATCTGTCAGTAGGATCTCGAAAAGGTCGTACAAACAGAAAAATACGCTTAAAACCCGCAGATGGAGAAGAAACTAGAAGATAAATCTTCATCGCTAGAGGGGCCCAGCCCACTCGTCGACAAAGTGCTGCAGCGGCGCGTCTCCTCTGGGCTGAACTAGTGTGGGATTAATAGATGTCTGTCCGATCATTGCTCGTGTTAATATGAAAAGAAGATCTGCCCGATAGTATTTAACGTCAAAAAATGCCGCTCTCTGAGTCGCTCTCTCACACATCACAGTTACAAACATTTACATACATACATCACGCTTGTGGCCCACAGGGGTAGGCAGAGACTATCTATCTCTTATTGATACGATCTTGGCATTTCTCTCTCGCTTCCCTTACTCGCATTAGTCCTTTTATACACGCTCGTTTATTCTTTGTACTTCTGACCTGGCCCTTTTTTAATACCTCTCCTACTTGGTTAAAATGGTTTTCGCCAAGGCGTCCTATACCTTTCACTTCTGATCTATATATTTGTGCAGTCATTTTACTTTTATCCATCCTTTCTACATGTCCGAACTATCTTTACACATTGATCTCTTATCACACTATTCTTTTTCACATACATCATCATTATATCAACATGTAGCACGCTAGTGGCCATAGTCTTTTACATAGGATCTCAAGGGACAATACAATTTAAAATTATGGGCCTTAAAAAAATATTATTTTAAATAATAGACAATACTTATTCTACATAGATACATACATCACGCCTGTGTTCCATCAGGGTAGGATCTCCACTTGTTACTATCTTGGCATAACTCTCTCGCTTCCCTTACTCGTATTTTTCCTTTATTCTTGCACGTTTATTCTTGGTACTTCTGAACTAGCCCTTCTTTAATACCTCTCCTACCTGGTTAATATATGTTCGCCTCGGTCGTCCTATACCAACTCTTCCATTCACTTACGCTCTATACATTTGTGCAGTCATTCTACTTTCATCCATCCTTTCTACATGTCCAAACCGTCCAACATTCCTTTCTCTATTGTTGTCATAACATCATCTTTTACACCACATCGGTCTCCTAATTATTATTATGCTTATCCTGACTCTATTTTTATAAATTATTTAAAGTAATGGGCGTTTTTATTAAAGCTACATTAACGGCGTTTAAATTAAATATGGCGTTTTATATTTGATTAAAAATTAAATTTTATGTGAATAGCACGGCGGTAAACCAAATCTGTCAAATTTGCACAGTCAATTTTGAACTCAATGGCTTGAAGTTATAGATTAATAACGATTGCGAAGTTGTGACAGATTTTGGTAGGTTGATCTGTTGCTATGTACGGGTAAACATTATAAGACGTTTTTGTTTTGGGTTAAATCTGAGACATCCAGCAGTCCAAATAGCAAAATTGAATTATAGGATAAGAGGTCTTAGAGTGTTGGCTTAGATCTAAAATTTTATTTGAATACTTCATCATACCAGCCATTAGAAGTCCACTGCTGTACACAGGCCCCTCCAAGAATGGAGGTCCTTTGCCTATAATTGACTTTCTGGCAATCACAGAGCGCAGTTTTCGCGACGGGAATGCTGCTGCGCATCGCCTCCCTGTGCATTTGATGACTATTTCGGATGGATATACCGCCATCTGTCGGTTCTGGTACCTTAGTTGCATCCTACGACACCCGGTGCAGTGGGAGGTACTATTTTACTCTGCTAGTACCTCACGGGAATTTGAATACTTAATATATAATAATAAATTGTTGCTATTGTGTTTTTGATTATAAGATTAATATATTTTTTCAAAATCAATCATACCAAGTCGAGCGTTTAGCAATCCTTAGTTCTCGCACATCATGGGTTTTGGGTGGAACAGAAGACAGTGTTAAGAAATAGGCAAAGGTTGTTGGTAAAAACTGTTTAATTGATTATCTTTGGTCGAAACGTGGTTCTGTTTTTAACAATTTTATGTTAAGCCTAAAAATCTTGAAATTTGCTTGATTTTGATGAAATAATAGATCAAAATTAACAACAACGCTTGCCCGCAGGTGGAGGAGAGCCGCCGCGTTAGCGGGAAAGCCAGGGAGAGCGACGTCGACTGAGTCTGGCCAGTAAATAGACCATAGACAAGGTAGAGTGATTCTCATTTGCTAGCACGACAGAAAAGAGTTGTTAATGGATTCGTTTGTGTGGTCGATGGTTCGATCATATACTGTTTTGTTTAGTTATGTTGTTGAAACCAGAAACTAGGAGAAGTTTGTCTAGTTTATAGATCTTGCTTAGAAACTTAAGTTGGTGATATAGTACCCGCTGTTATCAATTTTATTTATATAAATATATAAATAATGGAAATTGATAGTTACGATTATTACATAATTATGTGTAGATGATATCAAATATACTCTTTTATAATTATTATTATCTTTTTATGTATGTATATAAATACATTATACTGTACGTGTTTATGTGACTGAATTCCTCCTAAACGGCTGGACCGATTTGAATAATTGTTTTTGTATGCGCTTGGGTGGCGTCCTAGATGGTTTAGATTCACATATCAGCCCGACAGATAGCGCTGCAGTCGGTATCTAGGTTATTTATCGGGACAACGTGTGTCGGGTACGCTAGTTTACCATAAAATAAGGGAAAAAATACCATATTTAGCGATGGGTCAGAAGGTAAGCGTAAGGTTTATTATGTTACCATAACTATACGACTGATAGAACGAATGAGCCATTCTCAACTCTTTTTGGTCGATCTATAAGTATTATAAATATTTTGTTTCATTAAAAACTTTTCGGCGTTTTTATGGCGCCAAAACAATAGTCAATCAAACTTGATATAGTGAATGTCATGTAATTATTTTGTTACTATTTTACATTGTTTATTAAAATACAAATAGAAATATATTGCTCACTAAAGCCTAGATTAATAATATATTTTTGTTAAATGAGCCAGTATTTCTTTAGTAGATGTTATTGTGTTTCTTTATGTAAATGTAGGGCATATTTTTGATCAAACAATGCTATTAATTTTATTTGATAAATTTTAATACTCTGATATTATTATTTGAAATGAAACTATTCCATAATATATCGCTTAATTATATCTTTTATATTATACAAAGACTGCAATAATAATGTAGTTAGAAAAACAAAGGTGGGTCAATTCTAATTATTTATATCATCATTATCATATCAGCCATTGGACGTCAACTGCTGGACAAAAGAATATCCAAAAAAGGCAGTTTTTTGCCCATAATTGCCGTTTTATTACAGATATAAATATAATTCATAGTGCCGTGAGGTACCGGCAAAGTAGAGTAGTACCTCCCACTGCACCAGGTGTCGTAAGACGCCATTAAGGTACCAAAACCAAAAGATGGTGGTATCTGTGACAATGCAGCTCGAATGCGTAGGGCGGGGATGGGTAGCAGCATCCCGGTCGCGGAAGCTGCGCTCTGCGATTGCCAACACGCTTGCCCAGCGTGGCAATTATGGGCAAAATTCCCTCTTTCTTGGGGAGGCCTATGTTCAGCAGTGGACTTTCAATGGCTGGTATGGTGATGATGATGAAGGATGAATATAATGTTATGAGCATCCTTTGTTATACCAAATACGCAATACGTTAGCAATACATTATATAATATTATTTAAGTTATGTAATATATCAGACATATCACATATCAGAGTAAACGTTTCTCGGCACGCCTTCGAGGAATATATTTATAAGGTTCTCTTTAAAAAGTGTGACAGCGGACTGTAATGCTTAGGGGCTATCTATAAATTATGTCACACAAATTTCATGATTTCTTTACCCCCTCCTCCATTTTGTCACAGCTGGTTATAAATATAAGACTCCCCCCTCCCTAGTGTGACGTCACATGTGCAATTTGACATGTAGAAATTATTACATTTATTCATCAAGTTGTCTGCATGTTGCATATCACCAGTAGACCAACGTCACAATTTAAACTTTATATTGCTACAGATAGAGTTGCAAATGTTTTCAAGATTTTTGTGTGCCAAGTGCCAAGTTCGTGGAATGTAGATTTTAAAAAGTGACGTCCCGAATTGTCACACAGTTCTTTCAGTTCATGGACCTTTCTTTTTTCGACGGACTCGGTAAAGCAGATGGTAGTCTGTTTTGTGCGCCAGGTTCGATTCCCACCCAGGACAAATATTTATATGATGATATATGTGTTGGATGTATGTAATTAAGTGCCTAAGTGTTGGATGTATATATTTAAGTATTATATTTGTGATTCCTCTGTTGACTGGCGCAATTGTTTTTGAGCGACTTACCACGGAGTCAGGGCAATGTGTGAGATGATGTGGGAATTTATTATTATATTTATTTTTTAATTATTGACCCCACATCCCTTCCCCTTAACGAGTGATGTAATCTATGAATGGCCCCTTATTTGCAAAGCACGACTGCGTTTATGTAAATTTATTTTAATTTAACAGCTTACTGTACACGAACGATATATAACATGGTACAGACGGTAATTTAATGCAAAATGGTATTTTCTGCCAGTCAACCTTCAGGCATGTAGGCGGGTATATATCTGTTAAACAACAACGTACAACAGAATAAAATGTAAGAATATTAGTGCAATAATATTGTAAATAATTACCAT
>JACJUM010003272.1:3121070-3167319 GCA_020976665.1 Heortia vitessoides | reverse complement strand
CCCCCCAAATAGTAATACAGTACGACAAGAGAGACTGACATAGAGTTAGCAATATGTCTTATATTTCTAAAAACTGCAGTTAATTTCCCAATTCTTTGCTTTAAAATATTTATGTGAGGGTTAAAAGTTAATAAAGAATCCAATGTTATGCCAAGATATTTAAATGTTGAAACATTTTCTAATTTTGGACAAACACAATTACCCCTCTTAAACTTACAATTTATCTGGTGGGCGAAGAGATGCAAAGAATTTGTAGTTGGTTGACATTTTTTAGTAATCGAAAATGTTAAAAATTTTGTTTTATCTGCATTTAAAGTTAGTTAGGCTTTCATTAAATTTTTTTTGTATGTCAGTAAAGCCAGTTTGGGCATTTGCAGTAATATCTTCCTAGTCACTAGCACTAAACACTAGAGCAGTATCATCGGCAAATGCAATTATTCTACCATTTTTCAGGTTAGTATAAATCATGTAGTTATTGTAGACGATAAATAACGTAGGTAACCCAACACACTCCCTTGAGGTACTCTATATTTTACTTCACAGAGTTCACTAATAAAGCTACTTATTTTAACTGTTTGTTGTCTATGGCCATATGGCCTTATGGTATATAAGAAATGTTATCTCAACCAGAAGCGCAATTAGATTTGAGACTGTTTATAATTCCTTCAACCTCTTTGCAATCAGTGTTGATTAATACAAAAGAACTTTCGGTTTTAGATTTTATTAAAGGAATAGTATTTCGTGACCGTAATTGTTCCTTTATTTTATCTGCCAGTGTCTTTCCTACTTCGCTGAAGTACTTGTTTATGTCATCCACAGATTTCTTTGGGTCATTATTAAGTTTCAAGAGGTCAGAGTAACTATGATCTGCTGTTTTGTAACGTGTTATTTTATTTATGACTCCCAAGGTTTTTTGACACTAGTAGAGCTAGCCAATTCCAGTTGTCCTTCTTTATAACTAATTTGTGCTTTTTTACGATGTTAGTAAGATAATTTCGGTATCTTTTGTAAGATATTTTAATAATTTCATTGTTTAATGATTTCTTAAATTTGAATGTAGTTTATCTTTGTGTTTTACACATCTTAACACACCATTTGTTATCCATGGTTTCCATGGAGTTTTGCGTTTAGAATAAGTTTTATATTCTGTATTTTGTTCTATTATATTGCTTATTATAGTGATTAAATTGTTGATAGCATGTTCAGGATCATTCGTTTCGAAGATTGATGACCAATTTACTTCGTTTAGATCACATGTTATTTGGCTGTAACTGATGTTTGGGATTGTAATGGGTGGGTTAATTTGTTGGCAAGTTAAACTGGGTAATGATCCCTAATACTACTTTGTATCACATATGTGTTAAAGGGGTGGGATGTTTTAACTATTGTGTGATCCAAGCAACTATCAATACGCGTTGGCAAGTGATGTGTGGAAGTAAGACCGAATGTTGCTAATAGGTTCAGATATCCTAATGCTTGTTTATTGACAGAATTGGGGCTAATGTTAATGTTTATATCTCCAATTAAAATTATATTGGAATATCTATTTGGAGTATGCAGAAGTGTCTCTAAAGTGAAATTTATCCTGAAACGCTGTCTCCGTACTTTATTTACTGATGCTGCTTCTCTAACTTTATAACCCTATTTCTGATGTACGTTATTTTATGTATATATATGCATATATCTATATTTTTATATCATATGTTTTATTGCGTTTATTTATACAAATATGTATGCCACGTTTATCCATTTTGTATATATATTGTCTGCACCACTATATATATATTTTTTTCTGTTTTGTGTAATGGTTGACTGGGAGATAATGCCATCTGGCATTAAGTCCACCGTTTGTACATTTTGTAACATTTTGTGCAATAAAGTTAAATAAATAAAATAAAGTATTTAAGAAAGGTTCTATGTGTAAGTGTTCTATGTGAGAGATGGTGATCTATAAATAGATATAATAGCAACAGTGTTATTCAAAATAGTAACTAAACAGTTGGCATCTGATATATCTGGTTCGTATGTATGTAGTTATGTAGGTTTTTTGTAGCAAGTGGGGAATAATTTTTTAGTATAGAAAGTGTATTGTTACTTGCAAGCCAACATTTAGTGAGAGTCATTATATCCGGAATAAAATCAAGTATTACTAGTAAAATATCGAATTCATTGAAATTTCGTCCAATACTTCTAATATTCTGTGTCATTATGGTGAGTTTTTGTTTGTACTGTTTGATTATTGGTTGTAAGATATCAGGCGTATATGTACATGCCGTGTTAGATTCACAAATACTCATTTATAAACAATTACATATACACAAACACATACGAACATACAAAGATTAAACATTGAAAAATCATTGGCGAAGGGATCCTAGGAAGTAATGTGATTTCCAGAGGTACCAGCAGAGGAGAATAGTACCTCTCACTGCACCAGCTGCACCAGGTCGTTATAGGCAACTAAGGTACCAGAAATGACAGATGCGGTATATCCATTTAAAACAGTGCAGTTAAAATGCACAGGGCGGGAATGGGCAGCAGCATCCCCGTTGTGTAAGCTGCGCTCTGCGATTACCAACACGCGTGAACAGCGCGGCGATTATGGGCAAAAAACCTCCTTTCTTGCAGAGGCTAATGTCCAGCGTCTGTCTACACCGCTAATTGATTTTAACCAAACAGATCCGGAATGGTTTTTGTCAATATTTAAATAATGTTGCCTAGGTTTATATACACATATAGACTAACTAAACCTTTGCCGCCGATACGGACTTTAACCTAGTGATTCAACATCATCATCATACAACCCTTTGAAAGTCCACTGCTGGACAAAAACGCGGTACAGTTTTAAACATCCTTTGAGTCATCATATAAGCCATAAGACGTCCACTGCTGGACATAGGTGTCCCCAAGTAATTTCCAATGGGACCGGACTGTGTCCAGCGCGATCCTGCGGTTTTAGGCAGATCTTCTGTCCATCTTGCGGGTGGACACCCTAGGCTACGCTTGCTGGTACGTGGTCTCCATTCCAGAACCTTACGACTTCATCGGCTATCGGTTCTGCGTACCTTATACCCTGCCCACTGCCACTTCAACTTACCAATCCGCCGGGTAATGTCGGTAACTTTAGTTCTGTTACAAATCTCCTCATTCCTTGTTTGATTGCGCAAAGAGACTCCGAGCATTGCCCTCTCCATAGCTCGTTGAGCTATTTTGAATTAGCTTGGAAGACCGGAAACAATCATCCATGGATTCTGCCATGGCCACAATATCGTCGGCAAATCGAAGGTGATCCTTGAAGGAGTAGCAAGCTACATCATAGCTAAAGATATATTTTAAATAATTTCTTATAATAAACTAGCTGTGCCTGCGACTTCGTCCGCGTGGAATAGTTTTTTGGGTACCATACCTATTTACTTCAAATTATATAAACTTTGAATGTCACGTTTATTTATATCGAATCAATGGCCTGAAAAATAAGTTTTAAGTTTCTAGCTCTAAAAATAGCGATCCATGCAAACAACTTTTCATCCCCCCTTGCAACCCCTTACAACCCTTATTTCGAGTTCAAAAATAGCCTATGTCCTTTCTTAAGGTCTAAAGATTGTCTATGCCAGATTTCATCAAAATCGGTTGAGAGGTTTAACCGGGAAAGCGTAACAGACAGACAGACAGACAGACAGAGTTACATTCGCATTTATAATATTAGTAGGGATTCGGGTAACATTGAACTATATGGGTAACTTTGCATTATCCTTTATCGTAGATTATAAAACGAATCCCGCCGAGAGAAAACTTTAATCGATTTTAAAAAAACTACTTTCATGGTGAATGTGAAAAGATATTTTAAATATTAACATATTCTTTAAAAAGTATATATCAAAGTTTAATGTCATTTGGATGGATTGACTGCACTTAAAATTTTATATAAACAAGCTAGATTTATATATACGTTTTCTACGTTACGTTATATACGTTTACGTTTCATATATACGTTTGTAACCGTGAGGTACCGACTCGAGTAGAATATAACCTCCCTCAGTACCAAGTTTTTTTTTTTTTTTTTTTCGGACGAACCTAGTGCTGGACTACTCAGACGTCAATTCCAGCGCCACCGAAAAAGAGGGCGGGGCCTCTCATAGATGAGAGGTCCGATGCCCGTAAAATAATCTTGCGTGCCCCGCGGCCGCGACCGCGCGTTAGCGCGGTCGCGCCCGCGATGGCTCGCGAGATTTAAGCGGGACCGACGGCGTGTCCGAGGGCGCCTCTAGAGGCTCGACCTAGGCTCGGCCGCCGTCGTTGGGGTTGAATTTACTATGGATGAATTAAAGCAAAAGAGTACGGACAGATTGAGCCCGACAGCCCTAGGGTTGTCGGTTATCGCTCGTGGGGGCAGGGACTTCACGCGTTCGCCGGCGAACGCGGTGTACTGCTCTGTTGTACGAGTGCATGTGGAGTGTTAGTGATCGTGTTGTGGTGCCAGTGAGAGGGCGAGAAAGGACTGCGATTTTCGCGGTTGTGCTATCGGGCGGGCAGTACCAAGTATCGTAAGAGGCGACATAGGTACCAAAACCGACAGATAGCGGTATATCCATCCGAGATGAGAACTCAAACGCACATAGAGGGGATGGGCAGCAGTATCCGTGACGCTAAAGTTACGCTCTGCGATTGCCAACACGCTTGCCCAGCGCGGTAATTATCGCCAAAATTCCCAATTTCTTTTCTTGGGGAGGTCTATGTCCAGCAGTGACTTTTGTAAAGAATAAATAAAGTCAAAAACTACGAGACAGATTTCATAAATTCATTCTCTAAAGGTATTTTCGGAATATAAGTTCTATTTTATTGCTGCATTCTCAAAGTAACTAAGGAAGTGAAACTCCAGGGCGCTACTATGCAAATTGTGATATCACCGCATGCAAAATATGTACAAGAAAAAATGTGTGACAAATTTTGTATGTAACTTCTATATATTTATAACAATAAGATTTCCAAATTAAAAGAATATATTCATTATTTATAAAAATAAATATTTAGGTCAGCTTATTTATTTCTAAGCAACTCGTGTGAAGTCGAAAATACCAAATTCCGCAATGAAGTTTAGATTTAAAGAAAAAACAAAATGTTTGTATTCAGGTAAGTAGTATTGATGGGCCCGATGACGCAAATGGTAGAGATCTTATCTTGTGCGCCAAAGGTCGTGGGTTCGATTACCAGCCAGAGCAAACATTTTTGTGTTTTTTTCTGTGTCTGGGTGTTAAATATACGTATTTAAGTAGTACATTTGTGATTACTCTGTTGTCTGACGTCCGCAAAACAAGTGCTTTAAGCGACTTACCACGGAGTCAAAGTACGAGATGTTGTGGGAATTTATGATGATGATGGTGATCTGTAGGTACCGGTAGAATCAAATAGTACCTTCCTCTGTACCAGGTGTCGTAAGAGGCGACTAAGATACCAAATCCGACAGATGGGTATATCCACCCAAAACAGTGTAGCTCAAATACAAAGGGTGGCGATGGGCATCTCCGTCGCAAAAGCTGCGCTCTGCAATTGCAATTACGGGCAAAATTCACCCTTTCTCGGGCAGGCTTATGTGGAGCTGTGGACTTCCAATGGCTGTAATGACGATCATGATATTCCTGGAAGGGGGATAAAAATAAACGGTTGACGGGATAAAAATGCACCCGGGACCGGTCGCTAGTATTATGTAACTATTTTTGGTAGTTTGCAACGCATAACACGACAAGTGTTAACATATGTCCATATCAGCCAATAATAACATCCCCACCCAATAGCTTATCAAATGCCTCCCTCCGTCGCCCTCTCACTGGCGCTCCACAATCAAATACTCTTCACACACTTATCTTTCCTAGCAGTAAACCATGTTTGGCGGCGAACGCTTGCAGTCCCTGCCACCTTGAGTAATAAACGACCGCACTAGTACGGCTGGGCTTACTAAGTTCTTGCAAAACCTAACTTCATCCCCAACGATGGCCACCCGAGCCTCACAAGGCGCCATTAATGCTGGCAACCCTGCAGGAGAGACCGCAGCTAAACGCGTGGCCGCCGCCGCGGGGTACACGGGACATCCAGCGCAAGGTTGCTCATAAATAAGCAAAATCACCTCCTTCTCTGGTTGCGCTGGAATTGACGTCTGAGTAGTCCAGCATTAGGCTCGTCCGAAAAGATAAAGTAATGTTGTTTGTCAAATATCATTATCAAGTATAGAAAAAATTAAGAACATAGTTATTAATTTATGACGCTGTATCATTAAAAAATACAATTATATAACTATGCTACTCAATTGTAACATTTTGAATAAACAATTGTTTTTCAAATACGTTCAGTTTTTTATGTTTGTTCCTAAATATCACATGTATTCAATATTATTAATACTAATATATTTCTTTTTTGTTATATAATAAAATAAAATCCGAAGATTACGATGAGAAATAATCATTATATCTTATAAACAAGAGTAAACAGCATAGTATTTCGTACTTAAACTAATCAGAACCTTGTAAGAAAACGAAACGCAGCATCAATTTTGACAGGTGCCACCAACTCGAAACATCGAAAAGGCGAATCGAACCGAAATAAATGTAGGTCTTTGGGCCACACCACCTGTGATAGAAAAAAGCAGCGTCAAAAACAAAGTGAAGTATTATTCCTTACATTAAAGGCACGTTGTAGACGAGCTATGCATTGAATAACGCTTCGAAACGCGATTGTATTATATTAACACTGGTGGTAGAATCTGTCATGAGACCCAGACTTATGTAACCTTTTTGTCCGTGAAATATCTGTTGAGTTCACTGATAGCGGTTGTTTACCTACTCCAGGAGGTAAGGGTGTGTTTTTTATCACTAATTATTTTGATAAGCTATGCTATGTGGCCAAGTGAAATGCACTAACCTTGACACTGCACGTAGACGTGCACCGGCTGTATTTCTTGCAATTTGCCTATTATTTGACTAATACTTCTTTAATATGCTTGATCGACAAGTTTTCTGTATCAATACTTGATTTAATCATGGTTTTATTTCATTCTCTAAGTAACTTGTCTTCTCTTATTGTGTCAGTTCTGTCAGAGACAAGTGTTCTATATTTCAAATCTGTTTGTCTTTTTTCCTTTCTATTGAGGTTTTTATGTCCACAAAATAAATAAAAAGTTTTAAATGATTCAAGCAATTTATGACTTGTTTTATTTATTAAAATTTTATCATTATTGAGCATTTGGTATGAATCTGAATGAAGAAAAAAGTAGTTCTTGTAAAACATTTTATATTTCACCATGGCCATGATTAAAGCTGAGTGTTTAAATATTTTAACTAATAACCATGTATTGTTTCCCTAATGAAAAGTTAGAAACAATCTATATAAATTTAGTGGGTGTATTTTTAATTAGTATGTTAATTATATTATCTTACTAAGCTATATACAGAGCTTAGTAAGCTTAGCTTATATTTGATTTGTTGCTCCCCAAGAGAAGTCAGATAAGATTAAACCAATGATATGATTTTGATATACCTATTGAAATTTAAAACTTGATTTATTACACTTGAATATCTTTCCATTCATATCTTTTTAATTTATTTTTATCATCAAAACATATGTAAAATATATATATTTTCTTATATTCTAAAAGCTTATTTATTACATAAGTCTGATGTATTCCATAGTTACAAATGATTTAGCTATCTCTTTGTGAATACTTCAAGTACTCACAAAGATTTACAGAAGACATTATTGTAAAATGAGATAACTGACTACAAAAAGACAATATAAATTTTCTGAATTATTTTTTATTGTCTCAGAAGTTCTCAAATACATATCTTGATAAAACAGAACTTAATAGTTTACAATTAAATTCAGGGTGTATCCTGCCCTGGCTTCGCTTGAATGGAAAATATAATATAGACTACATTTGTCGGAGAATATGTAGATTTCTAATGATTAAAGAATTTTAAAACTTGAGTACCTTATGAATTCGATTTAACAAACAAAAAATCTAATCTTACATCTATTTTCCTAAGTTAAAATATAAAAACAAATTATAATATACAATATTAATAACATGTGCCTGATCATGGGTAACTATGAAACAAAATCATTGTAAGGATGCATTTGAACATCCCAGGTGGCTAATTTTTCTGATACCTTCAACAATATTGTTATATTTTAGCTCATATAGAATAAAGATAAAAGATAAAAAAAACCTTTTCAAATTAAAGAATATACTTTGTTAATCCTAAAATCAGTGAAATGGGCTTGACGTTCTTTAGAGTTTATCAAGAACAGATAAATGTGGCGGGGGACATTTTATTTTATGTGGTAATATTGATACATCATAATTTTATATTTGGATTAAAATATTTTTAAACAATAGATGTTATTTATGCAATGCCATGTTCTATATGAAATATCAATAAGTCTAATTAATTACACTATTTTTTTTATAATTGGTAATTTGAAATATGCAATTCAGCTTTGGTATTTAATGATAGTTTATCATTGGTTTTTTAAAACCTATTGGCTAATTAAGATTCAAAACGGTAATAAAAATAAAATACTATTTTGATTCATATTGACTTGTTCGACTAAATTAATTACGAATACACCTATGACATAAAATATACATCTAAAAATTTGCAGTTCAACAGTTAACTTAAATAATGTTATTTGTAAATAGTATAGCATTTTTAATTTTAAACTGACAATTATTTTTATTTACCTCAATAAATAAAATAACAATTTTTAGCTAGCAGCTTTTATTTTTTTTATTTCGTTAGAAACATAGACATCAGAATATTAAATGAAGGTCCAAGGTCTTCGTGACATTTTGAATGACACCCATTTTATGTTTTGTTACATAAAATAAATACTGTTTTGTGTTGAAAGTGTGTAGTCATGACAGTTTGTGTAATAAACTAAACATTCTAACTATAGTAGATATCACTAAGTGCTAGTTATGTGAACTGTAGGTTTTATGCAAGAATCAAATATTGAGTATTAGGGAAAAATCATTTCACCATTGTTGACAGTCGACTGATCAAGTCTTTTAAAATTGAACAAATGTGTTGTGAAATTGAACAAAAAAAAAGTGTAATATTATATTGTGTTTGGAAAAAAATGAAAATATGTTGTATCATTATAAAAGCTTGAATTAAAGCCTTTAAATTATACCTTAAATAAAATGACCTTTATTTATTTTCCGCTACTGATAATAGTGACAATAAATGTTATGTATAGCACATAATTAAAATACTAATTATGTGCTATACATAACACTATTTATCTGGGTAAATCTATTGTAAAATTTTGTCCCATTTATATTGTTAGTGTAGCAGTAAAGAACGGAGAACGAATCATGCCTCTAACTACTACTAATAATAATAATATTTATATATTATTATATAAACTAATCACTTAATTTGTTTTGAGATTGTTGGCAGCTGTGCTAGTATTAAACTGTGTTACAGCTGTCTGCGTCTTCAATCGTGTTCAATATACATAACATAGTGCATAAATTTTAAATAAAAAACAAAACACTATCTACTATCATTATATACCTGTATACAAACATTAGGTAATACATAAATTTTCTTTACAAACTTTCTGATTGAGACAGAAGACGGCACTGGGATAAAGTAGATCAGGCCGAACAAACTCCAATTAATTCAAAGATACCAACCAACACAATGAAAAACTAATTGTCTTAATTATTTCCTTACACTCGTTCTAGAATTATGAGTGTACATATATTTCAAAGATTAATTTATATAGTACATTCATATATTAAATATATGAGTGGCATATTATGTGTTTATGCTGGTAACGAGATGAGTGAAGCAATCATTATTCATTCAAGACGAATTTATTATTGTAATAAATATATATTAATATAGTTCCTATGTATAAATATTGATATATTTTTAATACTACTACATAGCATCTCACTCAATAAATATAGCAATCTCTCAGACTGGATTGTTATAGCCTTGGCATGTCTCAGCATGTCATGAAACATGATTTTATCTGAAAATTTAATTTTCAGCTGTTGACAACAAAAAAAAATTAAGTACAGCAAGAAATATTTTTCTTTTGTACTGTTAAGGCACTCTTAGTAACAGTCAATTGTATGTTCTTGTTTTTTTTTTATTGGGGAGGAGCGAAGCCGTGGTGTACTAGCGAAGTAGAATACCACCTCTCTATGTACCAGGTGTCGTAAGAGGCGACTGAAGTACCGGATCCGCCAGATGGCGGTTTATCCATCCGCAACAGCGCAGTTTAAATACTACAGAGAGGTGATGGACAGCAGCATCTTCGACACGAAGGAGCGCTCTGCGATTTCTACCACGCCTGCCCAGCGCCATATCTTGGGGAGGCCTATGTCCAACAGTGGCATTTTTCTATCTCCAACAACTTCATGTCTTTTTTCACATTTAAACGTGATTTCGAGTAATAATATTATTTCTCTTGACTGTTTCAGGTTCACCACAAATATCCACTAAAAACCCAACATGCTGCGGCGCTGCTCGAAGCATCTTCAGGCCCTGTACCGGAGACAGGGACAGAGTCTACGGCTGAGGTCCACACAGGTGCCCAAGGTCTGCGGCATCCCTCAGGCTGCCGTCACCCAAAGTCGGGTACTAGTTGTCCATAACCAGATAGCCTCAATCCACTTCACCAGCCCCTTATATGCGGAGCAGGATGTCATGACCCCGAGCTTCCCAGACTCCGTCTCAGAAGGAGACGTAAAGTTGGACAAGAAGGTTGGCGACTCCGTAGCGGCCGATGAGGTTGTGTTGGAAATCGAGACCGATAAAACTGCCATTCCAGTAATGGCGCCTGGTCATGGTGTCATTAAAGAGCTGTACGTCAAAGACGGTGATACCGTTAAGGCAGGACAGAAGTTGTTCAGAATGGATGTTACAGGGCAAGCGCCGACTAAAGCGGAGACGCCCGCGGCGGCGCCTGAACCTCCCAAAGCTACAGCACCTCCTCCCCCACCGGCTGCAGCGGCCCCCCCACCTCCGCCGCCACCTCAGGCGGCTGCCCCTCCCCCACCGCCGCCCCCGAAACCAGCTGCAACCCCTGCAGCCGCTCCCATATCTTCCATCCCCGTGGCAGCCATCCGCCATGCGCAAGCGATTGAGACAGCAACTGTCAAAGTCCCTCCAGCGGACTACAGCAAAGAAATCGCCGGCACACGCACTGAGCAGCGCGTCAAGATGAACAGAATGCGCCAGCGCATTGCCCAGCGCCTCAAGGAAGCTCAGAATACCAACGCCATGCTCACCACATTCAACGAGATCGACATGTCGCATATCATGGCATTCCGCAAGAAGAACTTGGATGCGTTTACCAAGAAGCACGGCGTCAAACTCGGCTTGATGTCGCCGTTTGTGAAGGCGGCCGCTAGCGCCCTGATGGACCAGCCCGTTGTGAACGCTGTGATCGAAGAGAACGAAATCATCTACCGCGATTACGTCGATATATCGGTAGCTGTGGCGACCCCTAAAGGTCTTGTGGTGCCAGTTGTGAGAAACGTCCAAAACATGACGTACGCGGACATTGAGTTGACTGTAGCTGGTTTGGCAGAGAAGGCTAGGACAGGTAAGCTGACCATTGAGGAGATGGATGGTGGTACTTTCACCATTAGCAACGGCGGAGTATTCGGTTCGTTGCTCGGCACGCCTATCATCAACCCACCTCAGTCCGCCATCTTGGGAATGCACGGGATCTTCGAGCGGCCCATCGCACTCAATGGCCAGGTGGTCATCCGACCAATGATGTACATCGCCCTGACTTACGATCACAGGCTAATTGATGGCCGCGAAGCCGTTATGTTCCTCAGAAAGATAAAGCAGGGTGTCGAAGACCCGGCATCGATCGTTGCGGGATTGTAGGTTAGCTGACTCGACGCTTCCGGCCCACACGAAAAGCGAGTTACCAATGAGACGAGATTCCATTATCAAATTTGTATTCCGGAAGCGTTCCTTTATCAAACGATTTATTGATCATGTAAATTTTTTCACAAGTTTTGGTTGGTAGCGATTTAGACGCCGAGGGGAGTGCACGGATCCGTGAGCTCGTTATGTTTGTATTTATTTATGAATACGTACGAATGTTCGTACTGTGAATTGTATTATTTATCTTGTTTAAGTAATAATAATAATAGAATACAAGTACATTTCTTTAAAGTGACGACATACAACTGTAGTTTTATTTTTTAGTTTTTTGGTCGTATGATTGAAAATTTAAACTGTGCTACCTGCTTACCTATATATTAAATAATATATGATGAACATGTTTCGCCTTCTTATTTTACAAACATGCAGAAAGCATAATAATAATAATATACTCTTTATTGTACACCAATAAAACAACAAAAGAACATCACGAAAACATGGAATAGCAGGTACAAGAGGCGCCCTTATCGCTAAATGCAATTTCTTGCAGGCCTTTGGATAGAAATAATGTTAAAGCTGGTAGAAGTTAAAGGTGAATTTAGTATAACAAACAAACATACATACATATAAACATATATATATATATATATATATATATATACACATATATATACATATAGGTATATATATATATATATACATATATATACATATTATAGGTATATGTATCCTGATGTTGATATATGGTAATTTTGTTAGTTAATATAATTTACACTTCATTGAAATAAATCACGTTTATATTGCGTCGTAACTTATGCATACACTTTGTTATGTTATCGTTGGTACTATAATATCTTACGTAAAACAAATAAAATGCCTGTGTCCCATCGGTGTAGGCAGAGACTATGGATCTCCACATGTTACGATCTTGGTATACTTCTCTAGCTTCCCTTCCTCGCATTAGTCCTTTCATGCACGCTCGTTTATTCTTAGTACTTATGACCTGGCCCTTTAATACCTTTTCTACCTGGTCTTCTACTCATCATTAACTTCCGTTCTATATATTTGTGCAGTGACTACTTTCATCCATACTGTCTACATACCCAAACCATCTCAACATTCCTTTCTATATTGTTGTCACAGCATCATCTTTTACGCCACATCGATCTCTAATTGGCATATAAAAAGTACTATTTCGATGAAGCAAGGATATCTTTATTAACATAATGGAGCCAAAAACAAATATTTTAAGTTTTAATATAATTGTGATATTGTGTTTACCTTTTCTTGTTGAACAATGATGTAATAATAATTGGTCACAGAAAAACAAAATGAGTTGTCGCAATCACAAGTGATTTGTGTGACCTTAGTTACAACGTAATGTAATTTGATTAAAAACCAGATTCACTCACATATATGTATATATGTATCACATATATGTAAAGAATCTAATTATTTTCTGAAGAGGCTTTCGGCACATTTGGTTTCATGAGCTAATGTAATTTTCATTGTAAATAATAATTATTCCTACAACATCTCATACATTGACTCCGTGGTTCTCTTATCGCACTATGTAATCTCTCAAACTCACATCATACATACTCCGAAGTGCTTTCATTTCAACAGCAGTTATTCTACTCGCGCGCTTCTGCCATATCCAACATTCACTACCATATGTCAGTGTTGGAACCAACACACCTCTATGAACAGCCAGTCGTGCCCTTTTTAACACATTTTGGCTGCCCTCAAAAGCATATAAGGCTCCATTGAACTCAATAAATCGCATTTGGAGTTACTATTAGTTAGTTATTAGTTCAGATTGCGTTATTTGACAGATTTGTATACGTGAATTCTTATACTACGGATCATATAGAGAGAAAATGGTAGATAGTAATAAAATAAATAGATAATGGTAGGTAGTAGAACAATCTGTCCCGACATCAAAGTAGGCCAGTCTTCAGCTAGAATAGATATTTTTAGTTCATCATCCTCATATCAGACGTCCACTGCTGGACATAGGCCTCCCCAAGTAATCTTCAATAGGACCGGTTGTATGCGGCCTGTGTCCAGCGCGATTCTGCGGTTTTAGTCAGATCGTCGGTCCATCTTACGGGTGGACGCCCTACGCTGCGCTTGCCGGTACGTGGTCTTCATTCCAGGATCTTACAACTCGGCCATCGGTTCTGCGTACCAAATGCCCTCCTCATTGCCACTTCAACCTACTAATCCGCCGGGCAATGTCGGTAACTTTGGTTCTGTTACGAATCTCCACATTCCTGATTCAATCTCGTCAAGAAACTCCGAGTATTGCCCTCTCCATAGCTTGTCAAGCTAATTTAAGTTGGCTAATATGGCCAATGGTAAGAGATCACGTTTCATTGCCATAGGTCATCGCTTGTAAAAAAAGTGTTATATATCTATACTAATATTAGCTGTGCCCGCGACTTACACGTCCGCGTGGATTAGTTTTTTTGGGTACCTCTTTACCTTAACTTATATAAACTATGAATGTCATGTTCATTTATATGGAATCAATGGCCTGAAAAAAGGTTTCAAGTTTCTATCTCTAAAACTAGCGATACTTCAATACATCTTTTCATCCCCCTTTGGCCCATTACAACCCTTAGTTTGAATTTAAAAATAGCCTATGTCCTTTCTCGGGGACTAAAGATTGTCTGTACCAAATTTCATCAAAACCGGTTGAGAGGTGTAAGCGGGAAAGCGTAACAGACAGACAGAGTTACTTTCACATTTATAATATTAGTAAGGAAGTAGGGATTATAAAGCGGAAGAGTATGTTTGTTTGAACGCGCCAATCTTAGGAAACGCTGCTTGAATTTGAAAAATTCAGTGATGGATAGTACATTTATCGAGGAACGCTATATAACATTACGCTAAGATCGATAATCGATATAAATGATACCAGGTTTGTTGTACAACTTAACGCGATATTGAACTAAACTCCTGACGTGCTAATTCAAATTCAAATAGGTTCATTTGCTTTTAATGTTAGCAGATCTTACATCGGACATGTCTCGACAACAGCCCTGCCAGGGCACTATGAATTGTACGTCTTAACTTTTTGTATTGGTATAGGTATAATGTTATACGTTATGTATTAATACGACCCCCTATACCAGGTGTCGTATATGGCGACTGAGGTACCTGAACCGACGCCGCGCCAAAGTCACGCTCTGCGATTGCCAACACGCTTGCCCAGCGCGGCAATTATGGGCCTCAAAACCTCAAGACCAAAAAACCTCCTTTCTCGGAGAGGCTGCCGGTTCTGGTACCCTATTTGCCTCTTACGACACCTGGTGCAGTGAGAGGTACTATTCTATCCTGTTGGTACCTCACGGCATCGGATAATGTAGTATATCTACACTAATTTTATAAAGAGGATAGATTTGTATATTTTTATGTAACGAATAAAATCAAAAACTAAAACTGTTCATTAGAAAGCTACATTATCACTGAGTAACAGGCTAGATTATTATAAAAATCTTTAAAAATTCCTATTAAAACCAACCAACCGAAGGTGTAAAAAAATTAGCCATAAAGCGTCTTTCATCGCATACGCTGCGAAGAGTATTAATGATAGGACAAAAAAAGCGACAATATAATAGAATATATCAATATCTACAAAAAACCTCGCGAGACCATATGTCTGACTATTGTAGTTACGTCACTATAACTACTTTTTTACATTTAACATGTTGATAGAAATGCCGATCAAAATCAGACCGTGTTATCCATACCATTTATAATTGTTTATCCAAATAAATAATTTAATATTCAAAACTGTCTTAATACCTGATGATTACTTTTCAAATTATTTAAATCGGACATTCCATTCAAAAGATATCATGAAATTAAAATTAAAATACGTGCCGACGGCGGCCGCCACGCAGCGCATCGAGTAACTAACTTGATGAGAGCAATTGTTTGTGGCACTTTCTCAAGTAGGATCTCCTGAAAATCAATACGATTTGTTGCCACCTACAAATACACCAACGTAGTGTACAGGGAGACTGTCAGATAAGCAAACAATTTTTTTCTAATTTAGTGATTCATGGTCGTATTAATTAGCATGCTTATAACTTAAATATCTGTACCTATTTATATCCTCACGTGCGAAGCCGGGCGGGCCACTAGAAGGTAATATAGTGGGTAGGCAACGATGAGATTTGTATTAATATGGCAATTAAAAGTACGATTCCTACTTAGGTTTTTTTCAGTTTGCAAATTTGAAATATTTTAAGTAACAAATATGGATGCTACGTTGCGGATAGGTTTGTCCGATAGTGAGGCAAGGTTAAGTAAAATTTAGAATTTCAGAAACTAGCCGACGATTCGCCGACGACACATAAAGGCATTTTCTACTTAATAACTTTTTTGAAGTATTGTTGCCTTCGGAAGCTGACAATAAAGGTTTTATAATCGTGGATGTTTTAATTTTTTGTTTTTATATACGTAATTAAAAAAATATTGTGTTAAATCAATGTGTTTGCACTTTTAGTCTATCGCATGTGCACGACTAAATCTGGTGCTACTGCAGAAACAGCTGCTAGACTTAAAAAAAACGAATATATTTTATTGGCAGTTAATTTTTCTTTCGTGCCAGTTGCTGTTGAAACATCTGGAGAATGGAGTAAAGAAGGAATCTGCTTTATCAAAGAATTAGGAAGGCGTTTGGTGGACCGGGGATTGGACTTCCGCTCCGGGGCTTTTCTGATGCAGAGGATCTCGCTTGCTGTGCAGCGTGGAAATGCTGCAAGCATTCTGGGGACCTTTGGGTCGGACATATTTATTTTATACATTAAATTTTTTTTTAGAATAATAAATAATATATATTAATATTGTATGAATGACTGTTTTGAAAACTCAACAATATATAAGTAGTTTCAAGTATAAATCAATTATTATTGATATTAATATACACAGTTAGTTTTAATTCTTTTTTATGTTCACCGTGACACTAATTATGTAACATAAGTACCTATTGTTTATCTAAGTACATGTTGCATACACTACTAAAAGAATATTGTTGACAAAATAGGAAAAAGAAATATTATCTATAGTTATCTACTTCAAGCTGATCAAAAAGATCAATGATTCCTTTAATATCATCAAATTAGCCATAAGACACGCTCGAGAGGTAATTCTTAATTGTGGGATTGGAACAGACAGGTGCGGTGACATTCAGATATCTGGTATCAGATGTTGGAACTGACAATTGTATCTTCCAATAACACGGTTGACATCTACGACAGAGGGAGCTTATATTCTAAACTGCCGGTGCTCTATATCTTCATCAAGAAGCAGGTGTAGGTAAACAAGTTATGACTGCGGCATTCTTCATCATCATCATACCAGCATTTGTGAATCTACTGCTGGATATAGGCCACCTCAAAAAGGGGGGGTTTGCCCTTAATTGCGGCGCTGCGCAAGCGCGTTGGCCTTGCAGAATGTAGCTTTTGCGACGGGAATGCTGCTGCGCATTCCCGTCCTGTACTTTTGAGCTACACTGTTCCGGATGGGTATACCGGTTTCGGCACCTAATTTCTTCACATACCGACCAAATTTAAAGATATGAAAAATCTGTAATCAGTAATCCCGTGCATACCTACTGCTCTGGATAAACCCAACTCCACCTATTTTTGGAAACAGCGTTCCATGCGAGAAAGATCGCGTGTTGCTTTTGAAGTTAGAAATGACTTCATTTTCAATACACTTCTCTGTCTGTTTATAATTAACTATTAACTATCTGACATTTCTGCTAGATCAATGCACTATTAGGACTTATCTAATGGATATCAAAAATTAAATTTAAGAAAAAGCGTTTTATTTCTAAATAATTAATGAATTACCGAAAACTAAGTAGTCTTTAATTTTTAATTTCCAAAGTAATTGTTTACATTGGAAATCTATGTCAAGTTAGCGTAAAACGCGTCAATAAAGTAAATCTTAATGAAGTTTTGTACCTTCAAGCTTGAACGCCAAGAAAGACCAGAAGTCGCGAAATTTAACAGAGCTAGTAGTACATAAATAAAATCATAGTAAAATCTTTGTATCCGCTAGGTGCGTTTGAAATGAATTCAACTGACTTAAAAAAACGTGGTAAGTCGCTTAAAGCACTTGTGTTAAGGACATCCGACAACAGAGAAATCACAAATATACGCCTTAAATATATATATTTAATACCCAGACACAGAACAAACTCAAATATCATGATACAAATATTTGTCGTGGGTGGGATCGAACCCACAAGATAGGATCACTACCATCTGCGCCATCGGACCGGCAAAATATATCATATACGTGTGGATCTAATAATTGATGTTAGAGCGACTTAACTTTCATCTGTATCCGGAATTGAATTTCACCACTCGATAACTAAGAAAACAACGAATATTTCCTAGAAAAAAGGATTACCTACATAAAGACGAATTTACGTAAAACAGAAATAGATTTTGATATAACCTTTGTTGCGGATCGACCGTAATGTAAAGGCCACTTTATAGAACAAACCAAATTTGTATTTTGCATACACTTCCTGTCTACTGGTAGTAATTACACACAACCACAAATCTGTCAAAACTTCGCATTCGATATTAATTTATAATTGCAAGTGATTGAGTTCATAATTGACTGTAAACATTTGACAAATTTGCGTAGGTTAGTCTGTTGCTCACCGTACCAACCTCTTAGCAGCCGACAGTACCTGTCACCGTCATATCCCGGTTGCCATGGCAACGACATTGTCAGCAAACGTGACACGAATTTGTCACGCAAAACTACTAACGCGAAAGAACTTTTCAAAAATATTATATAAACGAAATATATAGTCTTTTTTCTTATATTTAATACAATTACAATAAGTGTAACAGTCTTTTTTGTACTCAAGTGATTTTCAAGTGGTTTTTCATTATTTACTGTGACCTATATATTATTGTGTCAAGGTAACTATCATTATTATTTATTAATTTCCTATGCAAATCGAACGGCTTATAAAGAATTCATATAAAAAAGACTAAGGGGTGAAATATTAAATATTACAATAAATATAATAAAAAATATAAAAAAATAAAAATAAAATATTAAATCATAAAATAAACCTTTTTTTCATACAGTTTTCAGACAAGTGCTTTAACGTGCACTAAATCAGAAAGCCTTCAAAAGGCTTACTAAGGTTTTTATTTTATTTTCTGTGGAACAAAGAATGAGGATATGGCTTCAAGTGCTATCACTATTTTATATGGTCACGATTATAGAAAGCACCTCAAAATTAATGAGACCACCTCATGAGATTCGTCTTTTAGGTAGCTGGGGACGGAACTCCGTTAGATACGTGACAGTTGGTCTCATATATATTTTAATATATTGGTAAACAGATATGACTTCAAATAGGATCTATAGCGATTATTGCAAATTACGATGATGTATTATTTTCTAGCTAGATCATTGCTATATTATTTTTCTCTTTCCTTTATTACTTTTTTAGAAAGGAAATCTTGTATAGGTCGAATGTATGAGAAATTACTAGTTTTAAGTTCAATTCCATTAGTTTTAAGTATTGCCGTTAGGTACCTGCAGAGTAGAATAGTACATGCCACTGCACCAGGTGTCGTAAGAAGCGAGATAGGTACCAGAACCGACAGATGGCGGTATGTCCACCCGAAACAGTGCAGCTCAAATGAACAGGCCCGGGATGGTCAGCAGCATCTCCGTCGCAAAAGCTGCGCTCTGCGATTGCCAACACGCTTGCCCAGCGCGGCAATTATGGGACTAATTCCTTACTACTTGAGGAGGCCTAAGTCCGTAATATTTCGATGTACGTACGTATGTGTGTAACTTTTTCAATAATTTGGGCATGCTTGCAGCAGCAAGCCCATTAAACCCCTCCGAGTACGCACTAAGTGAAAATGATATAAATAGGTTAACCTTTCAGAATCATCACTTTACTCTAGAATTAATAAATAAACGAATCGTCTCTCAAAGATAACTTTAAAGCCCAAGCGTTCAATAATGTGATATTGTGTATTTTCAGAACTTTTAAAATGCAGACTACAATGAAAAAAGTAGATGGCAAGAAAATTAAAGAGAAAACATCAAAGGATGATACAAACCTTTTAAAGAAGACTACAGAGGAAAAATTAAAGAAAACTGTGTACAGTGTATCAACACCAAGAAACTTCGTACAAAATTCATCTACTGCCGATATATATGCACAGAAGAAGAAAAACAGTGTCCAAACACCATCAGCGAGAGCTCCGAAAAAAATTATCGGTAGTACAAACAAAAGTAACGTATCGCCAATGAAGGATTTATTAAAATCGTCGCCGTCAACTGCGAGTCAGATCAGTGGCAGAAAAGTTAAAAATATATCTGAACCAAAAGTCCCGAATTCAGCCAAGAGTACCAACTTAAAGGCGGCTAAAGATCTGCCGTTTGTGAACGTCACTGTGAATTCACCGATTGTAAAGAAAAAAATTATCACGAACAAAAATGACGGAAATAGTTCAGAAATTGGGGAAGGATTACAAAAAAGTTTGCCGGTGCCGAAAAGGAATGCCGAACCCGGAGTAGAAAGGCAACGTACGAAAACGCGAACTTTGAATGAGAACGAAGCGAAGATTTTAACGCCTGACGTCGTAGATAATAATGCGGAAATGTTTAATTTGACAAAAAAGCTGGCCGCCCAACCGAAGGGGTTTTATGTAGCAATAGGGGATTCTAGCGAAAAGGTATGAACCCAAAATGTTTGCTACAAATAGTTCTTGTTTACTCACAATTAGAATCGTCCGACGGTACATCGTCGCACCTATAATTGTTATACGACAATTGTTGAATTCAAATTTATTATTTCGTTTAGAAACCGATCGTATTTTTTACATTTTTTATATAGTAATAAATAAATTCTCACCACGTCTCATACATACCTGACTTCGTGGTAAGTCGTTTAAAGCACTTGTGTTACGGACGACAGGCAACAGAGGAATCACAAATATACTTCTGAAATACATATATTTAACACCCAGACACAGAAGAAAAAACAAATATTGTTATATAAATATTTGCTTGGACGAAACTAATTCTCCACCGAACAATGCAATCGTAATAAATGTACCTAAAACGATATATGACAAAAAGGTTTTGATGCTTACGATTTACAGTTTGCTTGCGTAATAATCATGGAGTGTTCGCTCATTTGTAATTTGTATCATAAAAAAAATCACCCATTATTCCACACATTGACTTAATTCCGAGAAAATTTGCTAAAAGCACTTATTACGGATAGACAACAGAGGATTTACAAATGCAATATTTAAATACGAATTTAACACCCAGACACAGAACAAACACACGTGACTTGAGTCATAAGATATGTCACATTAGCCAATAATTGTCAGACTCTCTCACCCTTCAAACGAAAATTTTTACTTTATAGCAATGTTAACAATTACATTTGTTGGTAGAAATAGGTGAGTGATGAAAGTGATGAAGAAATGCAGACGAACTTAGTATGAGGTCAAGCTCATCTGAAAATTTACATATCTCCGTTTTAGGCAGAGTATTTCTATTTTTCGTTTCGTTCGAAGGTACCGCCGTGAGGTACCGGCAGAGTAGAATAGTACCTCCCCTGCACCGACTAAGGTACCGGAAACGACAGATGGCGGTATATCCATCCGTAACAGCGCACCTCAAATGCACAGGGCAGGGGTGGGCAGTCGCAGCATCTCTGTCGCGATAGCTGCGTTCTGTGATGACCAACACGCTTGCCCTGCGCGGCTATTATAGGCAAAAAACCTCCTTTATTAGAGAGGCTTATGACAGCAATGGGTTTCCAATGGCTGGTATGATGATGTTGATAACAATTAGGTAATCCCGGTAACGCAGAATTAAAAAAAAATCTCACTAAATTATATCCCAATTAATGTTGATAGTAAATTCATACAGATATTTTTAACTTTCCGGTGTCCACAAACTCCCACGACAAATTTTAAGTAAATTTTATTAATTAAAAACCATTATCCAAGCTTAATGCCATTTAATTACCATTATCAGTTGCAGAATGCAACCAAATCAAGCGAAGACGAAATCAGCTACGAAGATGACTTTGAAAGTTACGAATCCGATTTCGACTCCTACCATGAGTCTCAGTCCGAACACGACACAAACGAAGATCAATCGGACCGGAGTACAGGGCGACAGGGGACTGGGGATAGCGCAGACGAGAATGAGAACCAGGCAGATGACGTCGTTGGCAAGAGTGGGATTGAAGAATCTAGGGCGAAAGAGGGGCGGGACGAAGAAAACATGCTGGATTCTGGTATGTCAAGTACACATAATATATACCAACATAAATAATTAAAAGATCTTAAGAATAATCCCGTATTAAACTTAGATAATAATTTCAATAATACCAAAATAGAGATAGTAAATTCAATCAATCTTTAAGGTCTGCAAAAAGACAAACTTAAATTGGAAACCACACATAGATGACATAAAATCAAAACTAGGTAAAATTCTCGTGTCACAATGTTCGTTGCCATACTCCTCCGAAACGGCTTGACCGCTTCTTATAATTTTTTATGCATATTCAGTAAGTCCTCGGCTACCTATTTCTAAGTGATAAGGGGTGTTCACCCCAAAAAAATATTTTCTTTATATATTTTTGTTATGTATATATATACATATTTTATACTAGCTATATATATCTCTGAATAAATATAGGTTATAAATATATTTTTACGACGCGTTTTTTACCTATAAATTATCCATATGACAGATTTCGATAGATTGATCTGTTGCCCACCGTGCTTAATTGCCAAATAAATTTTTGCGTACTCCAGGGAACTTCGACCTTCGAGATTCTCGTTCGGCGACCAAAGCTAAACCCGCCATGGAGTTCATTCTTGAGAATGGCGAGACGGATGTTCGCAGCTCTCTAACCGACGAAGGTTTCCAGGATATGAGTAGCGCCGTATCCAGCATCAGGACCGTCCACGTTGATATACTAGATCGGTGAGTTACCTGGTACTATGATCCTATTTGGAAGGATATTGGAGTTTGCGCGTTGCGGACGGAAAAAATTTAGATCAAAAGTTGTAAGGACACTTTTTAGGTGCGTGTTTCTCTGTTTCTCTCTCTTTTTCTTTCTCATTAAAAGCAAGCCAGATATTTTCGTTTCGTGTTTTTATTTCGCATTGAACAGTGTGGAGTCGCGACGATTATTTTAAGCATACAATAATGAATCGTCGAAAAGAACTTCGTTCCATTATTTTTACCAATATTTTTTTTTGTATTACAGGCCATTATTTATTGACTTTACAAAGGCAAAAATAAACAAGCGAAAGAAGCAATTATTCGAACACTTAAAACAGCGCGCGCAGGACATCCTCAGTATGGTTACCCTGCACGAAATGTCTTATTCACTGTTCGAAATGAGACCGATACCTTACGATGTTTACATGGCAACATTCGGAAGGTCCAATTATACACAAACTGCCGTTCAGACCTTTGACGACGGCGTAAATAATGAGACCCAAACTGATGAGATCGAATGCACTGAAAAATGGACCCTACATCCGATCGAATTTTCTTATAACGATATTTATTTAAAGACTCAAGACAGATCTAGAAAATATAGTAATAATACAGAAGACTATATTACTAAGTTTACATTTTTATTGAGTAATCCTAAAAATGATAGTTTAAATAATAAGATTAATTCTGATGAAAATTATAACACAAATCCGCTTAGGATATTTTTAGAACAGAAAGATGGCGTCGGTTCGGCTGATATGTTGCCATATGAAAATTATAAGGCGAAGTTAAAGAATACCGACTACAACGCGAAAAGGCTCGGGAGGTTTCTAAAGAAAGCTGAAAATAAACTGAGTCACATCTTAGGCTCAAATGTGGGCGATATTGAGAATGCGGAGTTAGCAAAACCAAAATATCCCTTTAGTAAAGGTTACATTACATTGTCAGGAAAAACAATAGCAGATAAGAAATTGTCTTTTTTGAAAAACGTCAAAGTCACTGGGGTGGTGTTTTCGGAGACAAAAAGGAATTTTTTGTTAACAATACATAGAAAATGTGCCAGTTTAGATCAGAAATGCGTACTCTGCTTGTGGGATATCGGTGTTGCCAGGGGAGATCCGTTAAAGACATTAATTGCAATTGATGACGTCAGCATTGGTAGATTTAGAGGAGGCGCAGATGGTTTTTTTGTCGCGGCTCTTGGAGATGGGTAAGTTTCAATAGTGTTTTATTTTAATATAAATTTTAATTAAAATAAATATTTTTCGAATAATACGAAATTTTGTTAGAAAGGTGTGATGTGATAATTGAGCATTTTACTTTTTTACTTCTTATTATGATTTGATGACTTAATGTCAATTTTTTATTCTTAATTTACTGCCAAGTTTATATCGCCTAAAAAAATGTAGCTTATAGTCCTGGAGAAAATTAGAGAGCACGTTTTTAGAATTTCAAGTTTTGTGTAGTTGTAATTATGTAAAAAAAATGAAATAGACTCGTAAGAAATGAAAAAAGGCACTAGTAATGTGTATTTTTTTTTATAAATATACGTTAAAATATTATAGTTTAGTTGTTGCCGTGAGGTACCGGCAGAGTAAAATAGTCCTACTAGCTGTGAAATGATTGGCATAATACCCCCTTTCTTGGGGAGGCGTATGCCTAGCAGTGGACTTCGAATGGCTGTGATAATGACGATGATTATAGTTCAGTGCACCTTTGGGATCTCTCTGAGAAGCCAACATGGCGACCGGATGTTACCAGCGCGGACACTGAGGCCAAACTGGTAGATATTAGCATCGATCAGAAGTCTCAAACGGAAGTTGATAAAGAATGGAATTTGAAGAACAGTCACATCGGATTTGATAGTGTAAGTATATAAATTGATTTTCATAAACAAACAGAATGTAATGTAAGTTATAGAATATATAAATATACATTGTTTATTATTTTAATAATTTGATTTAAATATGATTTCCCACAACATCTCATACATTGACCTGATTTTGTAATAAGTCACTTAAAGCATTCGTGTTTCGGACATCACCCAACAGAGGAATCACAAATATAGTATTTTAATATACGTATTTAACACCCAGACACAGAATAAACATAAATCATCATATAAATATTTGTCCCGGGTGGAGATCGAACCCCCGACCTTTGGCGCCCAAAAAGAATCACTAGCATGTGCGCCATCGGGCCCGTAATTTTTTTTTGTCGTTTATTCAAGGCTTATCATAAAGTTTAACCTAGTGTTAAAATTTATTATATTGGTTGATATCAGTCGCAGGAAACTTCAGCAGAGTAATGTTTGAAACCCACTTATTTCCGTTTAAATTCATGACATGAATAAATACACTTGCAAAACAACAGTAAGGGAATGGCTTTTGACATTGGACTACAACAAGACAGAGGAATTGCTAACAATATTATGCTAGACTGGACTATATTTATTGTTACTATTATTGTTTGTGTATACTGTATGTACTGGCTTAGCATTATATTCTGTGTATTTATGTAATGTGTGCGTAAATAATGTGTTGCATTAACAAGCTTTGTATTACACTAGACCATATAGACACACATCCACACCTACATGCACACTACAGAGCATAGGTGCCTATAAGAACAGGCTAGACCTAGTTTAGGTACCTAAGTATCAAAATGTATTTTAGTTTAAGTTACCTTTTGTTGTTGAATAAAGTTATTATTATTATTATTATAAATAGACACAGCCTCTATTACTTTTTATCCTTATCCTTACTAATAAATCCGAAAGTTTATAAGTGGCGTTATGTGGATGTATAGATGATTTTTTGTCACTCTTTCAAGCTAGAACGGCTGAAGAGACCTCGGCGTATAAATAAATAGTTTTTTACATTTTCAGATATTTACTCAATGTTTACTGCTGGCGTGTGCGTATACCACCAGCCCTGTGAACCTGCTGAGCGAAGACCCACTCGACCGTGTCGTTGGATTGGAGCTGGCCGCGCGGACGGATCTCGCTCACGACGCTGGCGTTGGTAGAAGAGTTTTGGGGCAGGTACGAACGAGGGTTGCCATCCGTACTGTTGAAATCGTCTTACATTTTGAAATGGTATTACACGTCGAACTGCCGTATCACGTTTTCTTCGTTTATCCAAGGGTTGCCTGGAAGAGATCGTCCTGAGCGATAAGGCCGCCAATTGTATTGTAGTTTATGTTTTTTCTTTATATATATATATTTTATATATTTGTTGCACAAAATGTACAAATGTTGGACAATTGCCAGTTGGCATTATCTCCCAGTCAACCATTACTAGAACTATTACTACAAATATATATATATACTGGTGTAGACAATACATATATATATACTAGCAGACCCGGCCACGCGTTGCTGTGGCTATGTGAATCTTTTGGAGTTAACAGATAATTGTAACTGTTAATTAATTATAGACAAACAATTTGCAATTAAACAAAATTGCGACTATATATTGAGATATAAACTATCCTATCTCTCAAGTTGGAGCAAACTACATATGGTGTGAAAATTTTATCCTAATCGGTTCAGTTGTATAGGATTCCATAGAGGACAAACATCGTGACAGGAGATTTATATATATTAAGATAAGATATACAAAATAGATAAACGCTACATACATATTTGTATAAATAAACGAAATAAATACGTTTGATATAAAAATATACATAAAATGTACGTTATCAGAAATAGAATTATAAAATAAGAGATGCAGCATCAGTAAATAATGTACGGTACACGATAAAGAGTATATTATTATTATTAATTTTTTGACGATATTGCTTATTAGGGAAGAATGTGTTTTTTACTCAGTCACATCAAAAAAACACACTTAAGTTAAATTTGAATGACAATTTTAGGATTCAAAAATACTTCAACACGATTATCGTCTGGGGATTACCTTCAACGAGCTCGACCACTTTTTGAACTGTTAAGCACAAATGCCCTGTCCTAGCTATGGAAGCTATCCAAACACAGAGTTCGTTCGCGTGTACATACAATCCCTAAATTAGCGTTCGGTATTGTTGTAATTAAGTCCTTGAATAGATGACCCTCCTGAAACGATACCAATAGTCGACTGGAGGATGTTCGGAAAATCTTTACGGGTCACCGATGGTATAATAGAGAATGCGATTCGAAATATGATATTTTCGTTATAAAACCAATTATAACAATTATAAAATCAATCAAGACTAGATACAGACAGATAGTCTGTTAGTGATATTAGTGTGAATCATTTCCTCGACGGTGTCAACGCTATGATTATAGCTAAGAAAGTCTAAAGCCTCTAGTGGCTGCCGACGGGCCCGCTCCAACCCCGCAAGTCCTGCGGGAGCGACTCCCATCTTCGATCGTATTTTTACTCTACGTGAGCGGCCTATCTTGGACCCCGGCGTAGACTGATATCTCACGGAAACGCTTCCTGATGCTGACAGAACACTCAACGTTATCTTCGAGACTTCTATTGGATCTGTATAAACTATTTTATTGTCCCGTCCTTTGTTTCAATAAGGCAAAGAACAATAAGACAATTAATAAAACTTACATTCGTCCTATAATGAAATATACGTGCATCGTTTTCACCCCCTGTTAAAATCCCTTCATATTCATCCTCATCATATCAGCCATAAGACGTCCACTGCTGGACGTAGACCTCCCCATGTAATCTCTAATAGGACCGGTTGTATGCGTCCTGTGTACAGCGCGATCCTACGGTTTTAGTCAGAGCGTCTGTCCATCTTGCGGGTGGACGCACTACGCTGCGCTTGCCGGTACGTGGTCTCCATCCCAGAACCTTACGAGTCCATCGGCCATCGGTTCTGCGTACCAAATGCCGTGCCCACTGCCACTTCAAATTACTTATCCATTCATATCGTATAGAAATATTTTCTCAGAAGAGTTCCTAGTGGTTAAGATGAATACAAACTTTTTGCCTTAATTTTAGCTTATCGGTCCTTTTTTAGGGCATGCTAATATACCAGTTTCTTAAAGATCTCGTAAATTTGTAAACTCATAAGCTTATAAAGGCTGCAACTGGCTATAAACATTTCATTTTACATTCTACTTGCAGGTTTGCATATTACAACGGATAGGAATAATAATGGTATGGTCGATAATACAGGTAAAACTTAAAGCCACTATCGACATCGGAAGAGCTTACTGGTCCAAAATGAAACTCGAGAAAAGTCAGACCATTTCCCTGATAGAACATTTGGAAATGCCTCGAGCTGAATCATTAGAAGATTTGTTCTTATCGAGTTTTAATCTAAACGCTGCCAAAAAGAGGTTGGTCACCAGAAAAAAAGAAAAATCTCTAAGGAGTCAGAAACTGTCTCGGACAAAGTCAGCTGTCAAAACGGACAGCGACAAGCCCAGAAGTGATGTCAGAAATAAAGTGTTGCCAGAACATAATTGGGAAAACGGAATAATATGTAATGACTTAAAGATCATGAAGTTGAATGACATGGATTGTTATTTGGTGGCGAGGAACTGTGGCGAGGTGTTGTGCTGTACTAAGAACGTGGGAGTGGTCAAAGTCGTGCGCTTTGCTGTCACTAGTGAGTACGCATCATTATCATACCAGCCATTAAAAGTCCAATGTTGGACATAGGCCTCCCCAAAGGGGGTATGTTGCCTATAATTGCCACGCTGGGCATGCGTGTTGGCAATCGCAGAGCGCAGCTTTCGCGACGGGGAAGTTGCTGCCCAATCCCATCCTGTACATTTGAGCTGACTCTTTTGCTTCTAGTCGCCTCTTACGACACCTGATACAGGGTGAGATACAATTCTACTCTGCCAGTATTTCACGGCTAAGGGAGTACTATTTGTTTGAAAATTTTTAAGTACCAAAAATAAACGAGTATGTATAAATAGACTAATGTGAGTATGAGAAAAGAGATAAGTTTGCCAAGATCGTAGCAAGTGGAGATCTATAGTCTCTGCCTTCCCCAATGGTGTCCCATTGGACGAGGATGATGTATGCATGTACGAAAATTTTTAAGTCTTAATTGTTCCGTCAGGATCACTTAACTTTGTTTCTACTTATTTTTACCACGCGCCACACCTAGCAAAAGTTAAAATTATTCATGGGAACTGTATATCAATTTCTAAAATTATGTTCCAGGATAAAGCTTTGGTATATCACTCATTGCAACCAGTGTTCATTCTCCGTTCACATTCAGTGATTTACTATGTTTTTTTATACATAACCCCAATAGGTTTAAAGCGGACCCTGTATGTATATAGTGTCCCAGTTTTCTCTGTGCAAACAATTGAAGGCTTTGGATAAATCACAGATAATTTCTAATTCATTATCTCAATCTATCTCTCTCTCTCTATCTTTATCTCTCTCTTTATCTCTATCTCTCTCTTTCTCTATCTAAAACTCCTTAAACAACTTACCTAAAGTAATAATTCATTATTTTCTCACTCAACAGCGGATACATCGTCAGTGACAAGCTTGGACGTGTCTCCACACTCGCTTCCGTATTTCTTGGCGGCCACCGAAGCTGGAACTATCCATATTTGTTCGATCCTCGAGTCCAGAGTTCTACTAACGCTGGACTGTCGGTAATTGGACGGGCCCGATGGCGCAGATTGTAGTGATTCTATCTTGTGTGCCAAAGGTCGTGGTTGGATCCCCACCCAGGACAAATATTTATATGATATTTATATTTGTTCTGTGTCTGGGTGCTAAATATATGTATTTAAGTAGTATATTTGTAATTCCTCTGTTGTCTGATGTCCGTAACACAAGTGCTTTAAGCGACTTATCACGGAATCGGGTCAATGTATGAGATGTTCAGGGAATAATATATCCCTACTAATATTATAAATGCGAAAGTAACTCTGTCTGTCTGTCTGTCTGTCTGTCTGTCTGTTACGCTTTCCCGGTTAAACCTCTCAACCGATTTTGATGAAATCTGGCATAGACAATCTTTAGACCTTAAGAAAGGACATAGGCTATTTTTGAACTCGAAATAAGGGTTGTAAGGGGTTGCAAGGTGGGATGAAAAGTTGTTTGCATGGATCGCTATTTTTAGAGCTAGAAACTTAAAACTTATTTTTCAGGCCATTGATTCGATATAAATAAACGTGACATTCAAAGTTTATATAATTTGAAGTAAATAGGTATGGTACCCAAAAAACTATTCCACGCGGACGAAGTCGCGGGCACAGCTAGTGTATATATATATATATATTACAGTGAATACTGCAATATCATCTAGCTCTATCAACTATATCAAAGTTAACACTGCAATGTGTGAAAGCTGCAGCTCATAATCATCAACATTAATTATTCCAGCCATTGGAAGTCCTCTGATGGATATAGGCCTCCCCAAGAAAGGGGACATTTTAGCGTTAAATGCCTTGACTTTAATAAGTAGTTCACAAACAATTATTCATATATTTTTAATGGCTAAAAAAGTGTCGAGTCGTATAAATGAATGCGGAAACGTTTGATGTATCCGAAATTTCGCATGTTCGATAACGTTTTTTCAGTTGCAAGCAACTACATGAAAAATAAATAATTTACGATATATTCCTGAATTATATTAATGTGTGATTACTATAAAATAAACAAACGAAAACAATAAAAATAAGGAGTTTGTGTGTGTACACACAACAACAGATCAAGCTATTTTAATAGACTTTGAACTATTAGAAGTTGAACGTAGAGAATCGTCTGAAAGAGACAAATATATGCGTATTTGTTCGTCTCAAGCACGTCGTTGTCTCAGACGGCTCTGTATTTAAAACTAGCATAGGACGCCTGTGCTTTTTTTACTGGTTTTGGTTGATTGTTGAATGTATATATTTAAAATACAAATAATCTTTTGTCGTTAACGCGAATTGACTCTCTTTTTTTATGATTTTTTATGTGTTTACTTAAAAAATACTGTACGGAATGTATAATTAATGTTTTTCTACTCAAAAGATTACATATAAAATGTTTCTCTTATTGCAGTAACGGCCCGGCGCCTCCAACGACGGAAAAGTACCAAGTGGACCAGAAGGGTCGGTACCGCGGCTCCGCAACAGGTCCTCGGGGAAGGTCTTCTTGCATACAACCCAATGCTGGGGTACGTTTTTATGTGTGACGACAAATATATCGGACCGATTGAACTATATTTAACCAATTGCACTCTGATCACTGATTAGGGTATACATGTCAACAATGAAAATATTTTGTATTTTGTTTGTAGATCGAAAGCAATCGGCTTCCCTCAGTATCGCTAAGAGTTTCTGATTTTCTTCCTTGCTGTCAATAGTTGGAGCGTACGCTGATGACCGTGTCCTTTCTCAAGCATTAGACTATCTGTGTACCAAATTTAATTGAAATCGATTCAGTAGTTTTGGCATTGGCACGAGTGCCATAAAATAGAGTTACTTTCATATTTACAATGATGTTTTCCGATATTCATTACATGGTGCCGCACAAAAGACAACAGTATTTTTTTCTATATTTTTTTCTTTAGTGACATTTTTTGGCATACTGCTAAATGTTTTTTTTTTGATAATAAAAACGGTTTTAAAGTAACAAATTGCCATATGCTACCTACAATTTAGAGTAAAAGCAGTGGACATGTCCCTTCTCTCACCAGTTGGCTGTGAAGACAGTTCTCTGGTCCCACGTGAATCCTTGCCGCATCACCAGTCTACTCCGCGGGGGCGCGCTGATGAGCTGGGAGCTGGTGCATAGCGACATCTACGCCCGGTGTGCCGTGGAGGAGGCCGCCATTGCTGCAACCAGTGCTCACAACTCGTTGGTGAGTTGCATAAAGCGTGCGTGTTCCAGTCGCTGGAAGACAGTTTTGTTCAGGTTCAGTTGTAATAATTATGAATCCACAATACATCCCGTTCATTGACCTGACTCCGAAATAAGGCAGTTGACAGACCATCACGAATATAATTGGAAACATTTACCATGTAAATGTTTGTACTGGGTCTCTATCGAACCTACAACCCTCACATTTTGTTTGTTTTTGATATTATAGAGTCAGCAAAAGAGCAAACGTCCGCTTGATGAAACATAACTGCAGCCTATAAACGCTCGTGTCATCACAAAGATATCACTAGGTTGTCCCAAACCCAGTGAACTCAAGATACTATATCACATTTACTCAGTAATTTCACTGCCTCTCTCAACCTACAAACCGGAACGCAGCAATGCGAACACTGCTATTGGCCAGTAGAAACAGGTGAGCGTATGGCCTATGCAGATGACCTTTGTCTCCCTCGGCACCATCTGATCGGACAAAATATGTTAAAATTTTAATGTCTGGAGCAGTTTCTGTTTGGTCGCTTTTCAGATCTAGAGGCCCTTTGCTTTATGCTTATATTTTAAAGAGGCGTGTAAGGCAGTCAAGAAGTGCAGGTAGGTAGTTCGATAAACTAACTCCTTGGCTAGGCGTTTCACGTCCTCTATTCGGTACAGGCCTCCCCAAGAAAGGGGGAATGTTGCCTATATTATCGCTCCCATTCCCATCCGATGGGCACCTGGTACAAAGAGAAGTGCTACTCTTCTCTGTCGGCATTCCACATCATTTCAGTATTTGGTTGGCCAAAAATCGTCACAAATTTATTCCCAAGGTACAAATGTTTTGATAGAAGTTTTGACAGACCAATTGGTCCACTCAGCGGGGCTAAGCTTGCAATACATAATGTATAATCAATACTAATATTATGAAGCTGAAGAGTGTGTACGTTTGTTTGAACACGCTTATATTAAAAACCGATAGTCTAATTACAAAAACTCTTTCAGTGTTGGATAGTACATTTATTGAGAAAAGCTATAGGCTATATTTTATTTTCGAATATTTCGGGATCCATTTTAAAATAAAATCTGAAAGTCATTCTCCCCCCCCCCCAAATTTAACCAATAATAGTAAACTTGTTTTACGCGACGAAGTTGCGGGCCCTGCTAGTGAATATAACTTCATAATTACAGCCATTAAAGGTCCACTGTTGGACATAGGACTCCCCAAGAAAAGGGGTATTTTGCTCATAACTATCGCACTGGGCAAGCGTGTTGGTAATCGCAGAGCACAGCTTTAGCGACGGGAATGCTACCGCCTATCCCGCCCTGTGCATTTGAGGTACACTGTTTTGGATGGATATAACGTCATCTGTCGGTTCTCGTACCTTAATCGCCTTTTACGACACCTGTGGCAGGGGAAGGTACTATTCTACTGTACCGGCGCCTTACGCCTAACTATATGATATAACATATCCTAATGTATTTTTAAAGTGAAGGAATCTTTAATTGAACAAAAGTAATTCGTTAAAAAATGTGTTGTCTTTCCTCTATACGGTTTTATATCATTTTCAATGAATATGAGCATAAATAAAAATTGACAAGTAAAACAATATTCTGTGGTCAAACTACATCAAGGTACGATGTCTTGTGTACTGTTTGTTGGATTAATAAAATAATCAATACGTGTTTATAATTTCGTTATAATGCCTAATAGTTCGGGTTACTGACGGGCCCAATGACGCAGAGAGTAATCCTACCTTATGTGCCTAAGGTCGTAAGTTTGATCTCCACCCAGGACATATCATCATATAAATATTTGTCCTGGGGGGATCGAACCTACAACCTTTGGCGCACAAGATAGGATTACTTCCATCTGCGTACACAAATTTTGTGTTTGTACTGTGTCTGGGTGTTCAAAATGTGCATTTAATTTGTGCGTTATGTTATTATTCTATAATTATTATTAGTAATTATTCTATATTTATTATTTCTATAATTATTTGTAATTATTACTATTATTTGATGTCCGTAACACAAGTGCTTTCAGCGGACTACGGAGTCCGGTCAAAATATTAAGCGTTGTGTGGATATTATTATTTATTTAGTTGCACTATTTGGCCCGATGGCGCAGATGGTAGTGATCCTATCTTGTACACCAGGGGTCGTGGGTTCGATTCTCACCCAAAGCAAATGTTTCTATGATGATATTAGTGTTTGTTCAGTGTCTGGGTGTTGAATATATGTATTAAAGTAGTATATTGTGATTCCTTTGTTGTCTGGCGTCCGTAGTACAAGTGTTTTAAGCGACTTACCACGGAGTCAATGTATGAGATGTTGTAGGAATTATTATTTATTTTTATTATTATTTACAATGAAAATTACATTAGCTCATGAAACCAAATGTGCCGAAAGCCTCTTCAGAAAAAAATTAGTTTCTTTTATTAATACATATATGTGAGTGAATCTGGTTTTTAATCAAATTACATTACGTTGTAGTATGATGATAGGATAAAAAAAGTAATTGTGCTCGTTCTAAGGTCACACAAATCACTTGTGATTGCGACAACTCCTTTTGTTTTTCTGTGACCAATTATTATTACATCATTGTTCAACAAGAAAACGTAAACACAATATTACAATTATATATAAACTTGAAATAGTTGTTTCTGGCTCCATTATGTTTATAAAGATATCCTTGCTTCATCGAAATAGTACATTTTATATGCCAATTAAAGATCGATGTGGTGTACAAGATGATGTTGTGACAGCAATAGAGAAAGGAATGTTAAGATGGTTTGGTTATGTAGGAAGTATGGATGAAAGTAGAATTACTGCACAAATATATAGAGCGGTAGTGAATGGCAGAGTTGGTATAGGACGACCGAGGCGAACATATCTTAACCAGGTAGAAGAGGTATTAAAGAAGGGCCAAGTCAGAAGTACCAAGAATAAACGAGTGTGTAGGCGAAGCGAGAGAGGAATGCCAGGATCGTAACAAGTGGAGATCTATAGTCTCTGCCTACACCGATGGGACACAGCGTGATGTATTTAGGTATATGCTAATATCGACCACAAAAATTATAACAAAATTAAAGAAACTATAACAAATATACATACAAGTACTTCTATGCTAGTAATATTTCAGTGTTTTAGTGAATCCATCTTAAATAGTTACTACTAACTCACTGGTTAAGTACTATTCTATTCAAGCCGTGAGGCAGAGTAGAATAGTACCTCCCCCTGTACCAGGTGTCGTCAGAGGCGACTAAGGTACCAAAACGGCGACAGATGGCGGTATATCTATCCGAAACAGTGCACCTCAAATGCACAGGGCGGGGATGCAGTATCCCCGTCGCGATAGCTGCGCTCTGCGGTTGCCAACACGCTTGCCCAGCGCGGCAATTATGGGCAAAATACTTTTTCTATTTTGGAGAGGCATATGTCCAGTAGTGGACTTTCAATAGCTGTTATGATGATGATGATGAAACAAAACAACCACCTGGGAAGTAACATGTGAACATTCCCTGTTCCAGGCGCTGGTGACGGCTGAAGGCGAGGTTCAAGTCCACCGGCTAACGGATGATCAGCATTCCGAGGAATACTTACATCTACTACAGAAATACTTTGCACTTTTATAGTAATAAATTGTTTAAATAGCTTATGTGCCTTTTTTTTACTATCCCTGTCTAAGTGAACTAACTGATATGAAACCTGCGACATTGTTCCCATTAAAGTCTGTTCGCATATTATTCGTACTATCTTTATAACGTCAAGCCGTGAGGTTCCGGCAGAGTAGAATAGTACCTTTCCTTGCACCAGGTGTCGTAAGAGGCGACTAAGGTACCAAAATCGACAGATGGCGGTATACCCATCCAAAACATTGCAGCTTAAATGCACAGGGCGAAACAGGCAGCAGCATCCCCGTCGCGAAAGCTGTGCTCTGCGATTGCCAACACGCTTGCTCAGCGCGGCAATTATGGGCAACATTCCCCTCTTCTTGAGGAGCCCTGTGTCGAGAAGTGGACTTTCAATGGCTGGTATGGTGACGTCAGCTATCTTGGTCAAATAAGTTTGTTGAACAAACAGCTTGCCAAAAAGACTTGTAATGGCCTGCCATTTAGTAAAAAGCAGTCACTTTTATCGCTAGTTTGGCGCTGTACTCAACAATTTCCATTGGAAATCACTTAAGGATGCTTATGATTAGTCTAATGTCAAATATCATGATAATGTTGCTCTCAATTTTTACGACGAGGCACATAGTATATTTTTTTTATCTGGCCATGTTAAGAAACACAGCGTCTGCAGCCTATAGACGTTCGTAATATCAGAAGGATGTTACAAACGCGTTGCTAGCCGTGTGACTTGAGGATATTATGCCACATTTCCCAGTAAATTCACTGCCTCTCTCACCCTTCAGACCGGAACACAGCAATGTGAACACTGCTATTTGGCGGTAGAAATAGGTGAGAGTGAGATACCAATGCAGACGAATGAGGTTTACCTCGCATTAGTTGTATAGGCGTAGTGTCAATTTATCGTGCACCAATTTAATAAGTGGCTGCCTTCTACTTTTCATTATCATCATCGTATCAACTATATACCGTATGTCTATTGCTTTAAGGATTTTTGTTCATAAATGACGGTGGCAGCTTTCGCGGCTGGGATGCTGCTGCCCATTCCTGCTTTGTGGATATCCGCTACATTGTCTTGGATGGATATACCGTCTGTCGGTTCTGGTACCTTAGTCGCCTCTTACGACACCTGGTACATGGGAGGTACTATTCTACTCTGCCGGTATATCACTATAACCCTAACAGATTATCTTATTTTTGTTTCTGATTCAGCAAAATACATATGACTTGAATAATAAAAAATCAAGTGAAAATTTAGTTTCAATTAACTTCTTAGTTCGCAAGGGTGGCGCTACTAGCTATGAAGATAGGAGATTCGACGTTCAAATATTCAAATTATGCTTATTTGAACGAGTGTACTGACTTTTTAAGTCTATTAGCCTTGAATGTCGTCTGTGTGAAGGTCAGTTGAAAATAAAAACTTGTTCTTTAATTAAACAAAACTAATATACTTGGAGATTTATTTGTTTAATTTTTGCGTTCAGACAATGTACGAATACTTTAGTTAATTGTTTTGCATATGGCACGTTTGTACACGTGAGGTACCGGCACAATAAAATAGTACCTCTCACAGCACCAGGTGTCGTAAGAGGTGACTAAGGTACCGACAGGTGGCGGTATATCCATCCGAAACGAATGCAGCTTAAATGCGCAATGCGGGGAAGGGCAGCGGCATCGCAGTCGCGAAAGCTACACTCTGCGATTGCCAACACGCTGGCCCAGCGCGGCAATTATAGGATAAAAAAACACCTTTCTTGTCCAGCAGTGGACTTCTAATGACTGGTATAAAGTTCACGCAAGTGACTCGCAATAGAAGAGTGACAAGTTGTTACGTTTTAACCTGAAATATCACGCTTTTGAAAATAATTTATAACATACGAGTAAGCAATCTACGGAAATGTGTGTCTTTATCTAATCTGCTATCTGTCAGTCTACTTGAAAGCCTTGTGAGCCACTAATAAAGATTCACTCAGAGACAATACGTTTATAAAATAACTAGCTGTGTCCGCGCGTTTACCTTAACTTATATAAACTTTGAATGTCATGTTTATTTATATCAAATTAATGGCCTGAAAAATAAATTTCAAGTTTCTACCTGTAAAAATAGCGATACTTCCATACAACTTTTCGTCCCCCTTTTCGAGCCTTTACAACCCTTATTTCGAATTAGAAAATAGTCTATATCCTTTCTCAGGGTCTAAAGATTGTCTGTGCCAAATTTCATCTAAATCGGTAGAGATGTTTAAGCGGGAATGCGTAACAGACAGACAGAGTTACTTTCGCACTTATAATATTAGTTGGGATTCATAATTGTTGTCATATGATTATTTCCTATTACTAGAGATAAGATAATGAGAATGAAACTCATCATCCATATACTGTAATAAGTAAATAAAGTTTCGATGCGAACAATATAAATTTATAATTTTTTTACTTTAAATATGTTTGCTATGTTTTTTTGTTTAACATGTATAATCCTAATGGGAAATAAATGTCTTCACCAGGTAACTGTCTGGGAATGTACACTGGATGCCAAAAGGTGTTTAAGTCCACTGGATACATTTATATGACAATGTTTACGCATGCAGATTATCACATTAAACCAGATTAAAAATCTCGATTTGACGGGACTGATGGCGCAGATGGTAGTGTTCCTATCTTGTGCGCTAGGGGTCGTGTGTTCGATTCCCTATTATTAACAAATATTTATATGATGATTTTTGTGTTTGTTATGTCCTGGATGATAAACATATGTATTTAAATAGTATATTTGTGATTCCTCTGTTGCCTGGCGTAATACAAGTGCTTTAAGCGATATACCAAGGAATCAGGTCAATGTATGAGATGTTTTGGGTATTCATTAATTCTTTTTTATTATTATTATCTATATAAAACAAATTGCAAAAACAGGTAAAATCACGGTTATTTGTCATCGCGGCAAGTAAAGACAGATTAGATTTTAACATTCATTAATCTGTCTTCGATTTCTGAACATGATATCTGTTGAAAGTAAAAAAAAAACAAATATATAATTCCAGTTATTGACATTTTAGTTGTTGATTCGAACTGAATTGTTGTTATCTTGTACATTAAATATGATCTTTTAATGTAAAAATATATTAAAAGCAATAATTAAATAATTTATTTTTACATTTTCATACCTAATTACTTTTTAAACATCATTACCAAAGGTCCCCAAAATGAAAGCCTAATCTTTTTGGTTAGAATAACTCTTTGGTGTTTTTTAAGTTATTCTTATGAAATTCAATATAAAAGAAATTCAGTTAATATATCTTCTAAAATCACCTCTTAATGGGATGAAAAGGGGGTAGGGGGGAGTTAGTATGAATGTTGTGTTGAAATATTTTGCAATTAAACGCATGTGAAATTGCGGGTCTTCGTTATCCCTACTAATATTATAAATGCGAAAGTAACTATGTCTGTGTGTCTGTTACGCATTTCCGCTTAAACATCTCTACCGATTTTGATGAAATTTGGCACAGACAATCTTTAGACCCTGAGAATGGACATAGGCTATTTTTCAATTTCGAAATTAGGGTTTTAAGGGGTCGAAAAGGGGGATGTAAAGTTGTATGGAAGTATCGCTATTTTTAGAGCTAGAAACTTGAAACTTATTTTTCAGGCCATTGATTCGATATAAATAAACATGACAATCAAAGTTTATATATGTTAAAGTAAAGAGGTATGGTACCTAAATAAACTACTTATTTCACGAAGACAAAGTTGCGGGCACAGCTAGTATTTTATAACTATAACTTAAAAGAACTTGTGTTAACAACTATAAGCTAGCTTAGCAGATAAAAAAACCATAACAAATGATAATATCTGCTGTCCGTACATTCAAATATACAGTTAGCGAAGACTCCTTTAAACCTGTATGACACAAGGCTATTGGTTTTTTTACGACAGGGCAATGTCGTCCCGCGTCGGCACAACTGTTTTCTCTGTTAAAGCATTTTGAACTCAATCAATTAAAAAAGCTAATGCTCTTTATAATGATTCGTGTATTATTCGATTTTGTATGTGGACTTTTTTTTATTTATTTATTAAACTTTATTGCACAAAAAATTACAAAATGCACAAATGGCGGACTTAATGTCAGTTGGCATTATCTCCCAGGAAACCATTACACGAAACAAAATATTTTTATAGTGGTGCAGATAATATATATGTACAAAATAGATAAACGTTACATACATATTTGTATAAACGCAATAAATACATATGATACGAAAGAACATATATAAAATAACGTACCTACATCAGAAATAGGGTTATAAAGTTAGAGAAGCAGCATCAGTAAATAAAGTACGGAGACAGCGTTTCAGAATAAATTTGTATGGGGATTGCTTAATATTTAATGGAAGATTGTGGATTGTGTGATCGCTGGGCAAGCGTGTTGGCAATCGCAGAGCGCAGCTTTCGCGACGGGGAAGCTGCTGGCCATCCCCGCCATGTACATGCTTGACTTGAGCTGACTTTTTGCTTGGATATACCGCCTTGTCGGTTCTGGTACCTTAGTCGCCTCTTACGACACCTGACACAGGGGGAGGTACTATTCTACTCTGCCGGTACCTCACTCACGGCTATACTTAAACTAATGGAATTTAAATTAAAACTTGTAATTTCGCATGCATTCGACCTATATAAGCTTTTCTTTCAAACAAAATAATAAAGGAAAGACAAAAATAATATATTAATAATCTAGCTAGAAAATAATACATCATCGTAATCCTTACTAATATTATAAATGCGAAAGTAACTCTGTCTGTCTGTCTGTCTGTCTGTCTGTCTGTCTGTCTGTCTGTTACGCTTTCCCGGTTAAACCTCTCAACCGATTTTGATGAAATCTGGCATAGACAATCTTTAGACCTTAAGAAAGGACATAGGCTATTTTTGAACTCGAAATAAGGGTTGTAAGGGGTTGCAAGGGGGGATGAAAAGTTGTTTGCATGGATCGCTATTTTTAGAGCTAGAAACTTAAAACTTATTTTTCAGGCCATTGATTCGATATAAATAAACGTGACATTCAAAGTTTATATAATTTGAAGTAAATAGGTATGGTACCCAAAAAACTATTCCACGCGGACGAAGTCGCGGGCACAGCTAGTATTCAATAATCGCTATAGATCCTATTTGAAGTCATACCTGTTTATCAAGTCGAAGCATGGCTGGCATGTTCTTCTGCATATACTACTAATTAGGTTCTACTCCATTATGTGTACCATGACAATCGCAAACTGAAATAATGGACTCAGCGCCAGGATTAAGTAAATGTTTTACGTCTCGTATTGTTCTTTCCCGAGTATTTCAAAGCAACAGACCACCCTTTACAATTCTATTACGGGTCTATAAATTGATGTACATATGGCGTACTTAATGCCAAACGGCATTATATACCAGTCAATCATCGGGTGAAGCAGAAAAGGGTCCAAGGCGGTGCGAAACAACAATCAAAAATTAAATAATCCCTACTATATAATATTATAAATGCGAAAGTAACTCTGTCTGTCTGTCTGTCTGTCTGTTTGTCTGTCTGTTACGCTTTCCCGGTTAAACCTCTCAACCGATTTTGATGAAATCTGGCATAGACAATCTTTAGACCTTAAGAAAGGACATAGGCTATTTTTGAACTCGTAATAAGGGTTGTAAGGGGTTGCAAGGGGGGATGAAAAGTTGTTTGCATGGATCGCTATTTTTAGAGCTAGAAACTTAAAACTTATTTTTCAGGCCATTGATTCGATATAAATAAACGTGACATTCAAAGTTTATATAATTTGAAGTAAATAGGTATGGTACCCAAAAAACTATTCCACGCGGACGAAGTCGCGGGCACAGCTAGTTACTAATAAATATGAATATATGCAAGTCGTGAGGCACCGGCAGAGTAGAATAGTACCTCCCACTGCACCAAGTGTCGTAAGAGGCGACTTAGGTCCCAGAACCGACACAGATAGCGGTATATCCATCCGATCAACATCAGATCCCGGTCGCGAAAGCTGCTCTTTGCGATTGCCAGCACGCTAACTCAGAGCGGCAATTACGAGCACGGAACCTCCTCTCTTGGAGAGGCCGGACTTTCAAAGGCTGGTGTGATGATGACGTTGCAATATGAATATATAAACAAAACTAATATACATTACAAACATTGAATGTGCCTGATATGGGTGAGTGAGAAAAGGGGGAACAATTTAAGTGGGGGCATACGAACTAAAGGGAATACGTAAGACTCTTGAATACATTGTGTTGATATACACTGATGCTGCTTCTCAACTTTATAACCCTATTTCTGATGTACGTTATTTTATGTATATATATATATATCATATGCATTTATGACGTTTATTTATACAAATATGTATGCCACGTTTATTTATTTTGTATATATATTGCCTACACTACTATATATAATTTTTTTTCGGTTTTGTGTAATGGTTGACTGGGAGATAATGCCATCTGGCATTAAGTCCGCCATTTGTACATTTTGTAACATTTTGTGCAATAAAGTTAAATAAATAAATAAATACATATTTACTGTATCTAGGATATTTACTTAAAATATAACGATGATCGCCCTTACTCCGGTTCTGTGTGTAAATATACTATGCTATATCATTTGTGTCATGCTATATATTTAATACAATGGCCCTGTATTGAGCGTCATTACTTTGCATGCGAGACGGGTATATTACTCTGTTATTCCGTATCAAACCAACTGCTATTTTTTTATAACTTCCAAAGATATTAGCGATGCGTTGACAGAAGTTTGAAAATATACATGTAAAGAAAACTTCTGACGAACGAAACGACTGACGGTTGTAACATTTTATGGAAAAATATAATTTTGATATATTTCACATCAATAAGTTTTATTTAAATTTAGTAAAGGCTTTGAATGTTGTTTCTTTCATTATTACAGGTAAATTAATATTTTGTTGAATATAAGAACTTCATGTAATTGTTTAAATGTAAAGAAAATGCATTTTGTAAATAATTCTTTCATTACGTCTTTATTTAATTTATCCCAATTATTGGATTAATATAATTATATACATATCCATTTTGTGAAGAGGTCCTAGATTTCTTAATGTCGTGACAACTGCTACAAAACCATAGATAATAAAAATATATAATAAGAAGCCTGAGAAATAAGTTTAAAATTTTAGCTCTAAAAATAGCGATACTTTCATTCAACTTTTCACCCCCCTTTTCGACTATTTACAACCCTTATTTCGAATTAAAAAGCATATATCCATCCTCGTGATCTAAAGATTGTCTGCGCCAAATTTCATCAAAATCGGTTGAGAGGTGTAATCGGGAAAGTATAACAGACAGACAGAGTTACTTTCGCATTTATAATATTAGCTGGATTGTATATGAGCTAGCTCGTTCACTTCCTAGCTGTTAGCACGTACACAAGTTGTAGCAATTGACTGGCACTTTAACCTAGTACATACGAACTGTATCGAATTACGAGCAAAGATTAACAATCAGTACAGAAAGTTTCCTGTTCTCATTATGCATTATAAAATTATTATGCATTATAAAATTATGACCCGTTATGTGGTATTTATCACTAACATTAAAAAAAATCATATCAGCCATTGGAAGTCCACTGTTAGGCACAGTCCTTCCAAGAGGGAATTTTGCCCATAATTTCTAAACTGGGCAAGCGTGTTGGCAATCGTAGATCAGCGACGGGGACACCTGCCCATCCTTACCCTGTGCCTTTGAGCTGTTTGGGATGGAAATGTCGACATCTGCCAGTTCTGATACCTGAGTCGCCTCTTACGACACCTGGCACTTTACGGCAAGCGTAAACAACAAAAAACAACAACAATATGTGTTTTGTATAAAGCATTATTTTTTTCTTTTAAGCATTTCTTTTTATTAAACTTGTTGTACTTTAAAACCGCAACGTGGCGTATTGCTTTATTCGAATAAAAGGTAAATACGGGCAATAGGATACAATATATATATATATAGATACTGTTTTTATATCAGATATATTTAAATTATTATTACTAAAACCGAGAACGGAGAACTTTGAGGATTACTGAATTATTTCTCTAAATTGCTTCGAGCTCTACTTCCAAGAATATGATTTGTTGCTGAACATGATTTAAAGACCACGTTTTAAAACGCACCCGTTGCCGGTTACCCTATAAGGTCATCAAGCTTATCAAGGTCATCAAGGTCATCGGTCATTTGTGTCAATATTTATAAAAAAAATATTGCTTATTGCAGATTTAAAACTGTACTGTAAATACATTTAAAATATATTGATAGTGATGTGTATAAATGGATTGAGAACTTCCTTAAAATAAATAAGTCTATGTGTAATATTTTCTTAAGAGTTATAACGCTTGTAAATAAGTTGCCCGACGAATTCAAATACCACCACCCAACACAATGATCTAAAAAACCGGTTTCGTATCATGGAATATGGCAGAACTAGAGCCGACAAGACGGACAGATGATCTGAATAAAACCGCAGGATCACGCTGGGCGCAGGCCGCATACAACCGGCCCTATTGGAGATTACTTGGGGAGGCCTATGTCCAGCAGTGGACCTCTTATGACTGATGATTGATATGATGATGAGAGCCGATAAATCCTCAATTGATATAAATAGCGATACTTTGTTCGTATTATTTTGATTAATTAGGTACCTAAATTACATATAGTCTAATGCCATCATAATAAGTGTTATGATAAATCATAATGATACAATAATAAATTCCAACATTTAATACATTGTCCAGACTCCGTGGTAAGTCGCTTAAAGCACTTGTGTTACGGACAATAGACAATAGAGGTAGCACGAATATACTACTTAAAATACATATATTTAATATACACAACAAACAGAAATGTCATCATATAAATATATGCTCTGGGTAAGAAACGAATCTACGGCCCTTGGTGTACAAGATGTATCACTGCCATCTGCGCCATCGGGCTCTCATAAATAGTTAAATAAAATCTGAAAATCATAATTTAGATACGTGGTAATAAAAATACTTATTCTTCAATTTAACGTGCGTAATACTATAGCAAAGTTAAATTACAATAGTTCCCTTTAAATGTTTCGTCTAACAAAATTATAATATCAAAGTTTATTATTTATATACTTTCTGTCATAAGAAGTATCTCTTATATAGTATTTACGAGTATAACACTATTTTGCTATATAAATATGCAGTTTATTTATATTTTTCAAAATAAAATTGTAATTTTATCATACGTATGTCACGTGACCGAATTCGCCGGCCGCCATATTTATTCCGTTAGTGACGTCAAATGAGTAGCAACAAACAAGTAACCTGCAACATGAGAGGAAGTTTGATCTTTTTCATTCGAATTTGCGGCTTGTTATATTTTACCACATTTAATACGTTATATTTTTACGTTTTAGTTTATATTATTTACAATGGAGGACGGGTTCTCGATAGTTCCAAATATTTCTCGTAATAATGTAGTTTGGAACTCTTAATAAATTACTTATTTGAAGTCTGAATGTTGTGTTGTTACAATTTGGCACTATGCATCAACGTACGTTAAATGAAAGTTCATTATTAAGTTTAGAAAAATAAAAGTTCAATGCACTCGTGCGTTTGACATTTATTCGTTTCTGTTGTTTTGGCGCGAATATTTACTGTTTAAATTTTACACTTTTTTCTTTGTATATGGCGTTATTATTTCCAGGAAATAAAAATCCAGCTGACTATCAAATTGATATGAACCTTTTACAATATATTTTAATAAAATGTAAAATAGCCTAGCATAAATGTTTATTTTCCGTGAAGGTTAACGTAGTGAGTAATTCTAATTCATAAACTATTAACGGCAATATACAGTTTTAATATTATCATTAAATGTTACCTATTTTTACAATTACTAATCCAGACTCCATTGTTTATGGAAATCGTAAAAAAAAATTTACAACGAACTTACGAACATGCGTCGTTTGATATGTGTAATAAAGAATAAACCGTTGCAAGGTCATTCCGTGACCTTTGAATGATATGTGATATATTTTTATAAATATTCATGTTCCAATCTTTGTTGGTCAATGACTGCAGTTGCGTGTCTATCATTTCCGATTCTATGCCAGTCGTAACGAAGATCGAGTAGTTTGTTATCCAACCGCGCGGAGAGATCTCGCGCCGGCCGAGTTATTATTTTTTTGTTTACAATAGTGTTACCATAATTACGCATTGAATCTTGGTGTAGCTATTTACTTTTTGGCGTTGTGTTTTTTGTGTGTTTTGTAAATATTTTGGTACAAAGCATAATGTGTTTTTTGTGTGTTTTGTAAATATTTTGGTACAAAGCATAAGGAAAATTATTGAAGTAAGTTTTAGGTTAGAGATATTTACTTTAAGTCTAAAATTTATTATAAAAAAATCTAAACAAATTCACTCTGATATTTAATAATGAATCAAGTAAGTAAATATTTACACATACATATGTAATTTATTTATTTGTTCATTTAAATTATTTTAATGGCGTACTATTTTAATATTTTAAATTGCATATTTAATATAAAAAAATGATAAATTTATCTATAATATATTTTTAAAGTTGTTCTGTACTGATTGTTGCTGGCAGACGATCTGAATTAGTTTGTAACAAATACATACTATAAATATATTTTCATACCGATAACACTAAAAGCACCGTTATGAGAAAGTTTATGTTTAAATTAGCTAAATTCCAACGATGGTTATTAAAAAGTTGGCTGAACCAGCCTGCGTATGTCCGTTAGAGCTGCCGGAGCGGTAGTTTTGCCGACATGTTGATGAAAGAGAAATGACATGAAAAAAAATACGTTATTTTATATATATAT